>JZKD02S1980349.1:51548-62726 GCA_000966675.3 Picea glauca
GCTTGGAATTATTAGCTTGGTTGGAGTGGCTTTGAGATTTGCTTTGTCAAGATAGATTGTGAATATCATCAGATCTATGCTCTCAGAATTATTGGAGTCAAAGTGTGTGGGGAACAAAGGACAGTTGGAAGGGACCTTACGACATCAAGGAAATGGTTGTAATCTCTCTATCACATTTAATATGATCCAGTAATATGATTCTTTCCCATAAAGTTAAGTCTACTTTATTGTATAACTCCTTGATCATATACATAGATTGACTATTGAATAGTTTGTGTTTTCTTTACTCCACTTGGTTTGTACTGTTTTGGTCTTGACTGAACGAGAGCATTGGAGCAAAGCGGGAGCAACAAAGACCAAAGGAAGCGTTAATAAGGTATGTTCCTTATTCTTGCCTCTTATTTAATTCAATGGTTAGAATCTAGGGAAAGATTCATATTCTATCTTGCTTTGTTCTAGATCCAGGTGGATCTAGGGAGATCGGTTTGTGTCCGCACTTACGGATTTATACAATAACACCTAGGCATCAACAACCTGGTACAAGCATCCCTTCACAACCTTTCACAAGACCTTTTACAAATCCACAACTTGTTCCTCTATTGTCTATGGATATGTTCCTTTCCTCCACTACAACCCGCATACATTCATGATCTATTGACCTGTAACCCATAGATGACCTCAGAAACTAGGGTTACCAATTTTCTGCAACTTTGAGACTTTTACCTTCGACCTTCCTTCGCAACCTCATACTTGCTACCTTAGATTCAACCTCATATTTTCCAATAAAAAGATAAACAATATCACTTATTTGCTTAGAGATATTCAATAGAATGAGTGTGTGAATGTGCTTATGAGAGACTTCTTGAGGTGTATTTATACTTTTGCTTAGTAACCTCTCTTCTTATTTTAGGGGTTTCTTGTTGCAACCACTTTACCCTTTGACTAAGTCTTATGATTGTTTAGGGGATTCATAACCATTCTTTAGGGATTCCATCTTCACAAGGACATAACTCCTCAACCATGAGGAACCACATGGCATGCAACCTATCACTAGAAATGACATGATGAATATTATCCATCCATGACTGTTAGATGTATTCACATTTTACTTCATGGCCTTTTTCCTTTATCAACTTTGGGTTCCATAACCATACCTTTCAGGATATTGTACTTCTTCAAGGGTTGACATCAATGACAACCAATCTTTCAACAATCTCCCCCTTTGGCATTGATGGAAACACTAATGGCATGGAAACACTCATGCTCCTGCTCATGTTCCCTATGTGACCATTTCTCCCCCTGTCTCCATGCATTTTTTATTTATCTTTGTTTCCATGCATCTATTCTTTCACTCTCTCTTTGACAATAATGGAAAAGGGTGATTCTCCTTGGGGATAGACCCCCTATCTACAATTCTCTGCTTTCTCTTCATGGTGCTTCCTCATGTAAATATCTAATGTATATAAAAAAAAATCAAAAGATTCTTTACTTGTATTCTTCATGTCTTCTACTTCTCTCCCCATGTCTTACTGGGCCCGATGTCCTATGAATCATCGTGGGGAAGAAAATACTCCAAGTTTCTGTCAAAGATACTCAAAGGTCTCCCTTGAAAGAGTTTTGGTGAAGATATATGCAATCTTCTCTTTTGTCCCAATGTACTCTAGCTTGATATTCTTCTCTCTAGCATGTTCCCATAGAAAGTGATACTTGATCAGAATATGTTTCGTCTTGGAATGAATTGGTGTATTCTTGGAGATAATGATAGTGTTGGTGTTTTCACAGAGTATCGAAATGGGCTCATTGTACTTCACTTGTATATCCTACAAGGTTTGCTTCCTCCATAGAAGTTAGAACCCGAGTGCAACATGTTGCTACTGCAATATATTCATCTTTTGTTGTGGGCAAAGATATTGATGATTGTTTCTTGCTCAACCATGATACCAGAAACTCACCTAAGTAGAAATTTTATGCACTTGTACTTATTCTATCGTCAATGCTACCTGCCCAATTTTCATCTGTGTAGATGACCAAAGATAATGCTTTCCCTTTTGTAAACCATAATCCAAAATCTTTTGTTTCTTTGAGATATCTGAATATTCTCTTTACTACCATAACATGCGTTTCTTTCAATGTTGCTTGAAATCTCGCAACCTGTCCAACTGCTTAAATCACATACGGTCTTGACATTGTTACAAAGAGTAAGTTTTCAATCATCGATCTATAGAGTCTATGATTTGCATCTTTAGAATCATCATTTTTAGGAGTACTCACAGGTTTGCAATCTTTCATTCCAAACCTCTTCAACATTTCTCTAATATAGTTGGTATGAGAGATAAAAATACCTTAATCACGCTAACATATCTATAATCCAAAAAATAAATTCAACTCACCAAGCAAAGAAATTTCGAACTCATTTTGCACATCTCTGGAAAAATTTTGACTCATCATGTCATCATCACTTCTTAAAATAATAGCATCTACATAAACTTCAATTATCAATATACTATATCATTACATTTTTTATGTAGATATTGATATCTGCATTGCCCTTCTTGAATCCTTGTTTTTATAGATACTTGACCAATCTTGAATACCATGCTTTGGGAGCCTGTAGGACTCCATATAGTGATTTCTTTAACCTTCAAACATAATCTTTCTTTTCTGATAGTAGAAACCCTTCTGGTTGTTTGATGTAGACTTCTTCTTCTAATTATCCATTTAGAAAGGTTGATTTTGCATCCATTTGATACACCTTGATTCATTTGGAACATGCATAGGCTAAGATCAATCTGATTGTTTCCATCCTCGTAACTGGGGCAAAGGTCTCTTCAAAACATATACCTTCAATCTGAGTGTATCCTTTGCATACTAACCTTGTTTTTTTTTTCTGGTTACTTGTCCATCCTCATTCGGTTTGTTTTGGAAAACCCACTTTGTACCAATCACGTTCTTATTCTTCGATCTTTGAACTAGTTCCCATGTGTCATTCTTCTCTATCTGATCTAATTCTTCATCCATAGACTTGATCCAATGTTCATCCTTGTTGACCTCTTCAAAATTTCTTGGTGCAACTGTAGATAACAATGCTAGACATTGTTGTTCTGGTGAAAGTATTCTTCTTCAGGTTTCAAATCCTACATATTTATTCCCAATAATCTGTTCTTGTGGATGATTTTTCTGTACTCGTCGGCTAAGTGTCTTAGGAGGTATATGTTTCTCACCTTCCTCTTATTATGCTTCTACTTTCTTTTTTTCTTTTGTTTCTTCTTCTACTTCTTCTTCTTTTAGATATTCCTCATCATCCTGTGCTTCTAAATCTTTGCTTCCTTATTTTCCCTTCCATACATTTGTCTCATCAATTGTTACATTGATATTTTCCATTATTTTTTTGAGTCTTGGACTAAATCATTTATATGCATTTATTTTTCTTGAATACCCAACTAGTATGCCCTTATCAACTCGGGAATCAAATTTTCCAAGCATGCCATCTTCTTTTTTGATACAACATTTTCTTCCAAATACTCTGAAATGATTCACATTTGCTGGTATTCCTTTTTATAACTCGTAGGGATTCTTATCACTATTACTTCTGAGCATTCCTCTATTCATAATGTGAATTGTTGTATGTACTGCTTGTACCCAAAATATATCACCCAACTTGGAATCTTTCAACATGGTTCTCTCCATTTCCTGCACTATTTTGTTTTTCCTTTCAACAACTCCATTTTGCTTAGGTGTTTTGGCTAGAGAGAACTGTCTCTTTATTCCATGTTCGCCAGAGAAATCCATGAATTCTTTTTGTTAGCACCAATTCTTGCAAACAGGGTGTTTTTTCCCAATTTCAGACCCTTGATGCAGAATGCGAAGAAAGGGGGGTGTGAAAACCCATCAAATGCGTTCTAGTCCAAGGCCACAGCCTAAGCGTCGAGTGCATCCCATAGGAGAATTCCATTTAGGGTTTAAAAATCAAGTGAGCGAGCAGTCTAATTTCAACAGCAAGGATCAATTAGCAAAGTAGATTGACGGTCGGCGGGGAATCCCAGTTAACAGAGTTGCATCGGGATTAGAGCAATGGATAGCGCCTATATTAAAAATCTAGGTCGTCCGATCCAGTTGGGACAGGTGGCAGCCAATCAACATTTCGAGGATTGGCATTTCGGGAGACAAGGGACCTCCCATTCACTGTAGCTGAAATTGTCGATCGGCGAAATGTCGAAGCCACCTTTGGTGCTGAGCCCACGGTCATAGAGCCCAGTCAAAAAGGAACAAGACTGGGAAAAAGGCTTTAGAACGCACCATGTGATGAGACGAGTCCCAAAACACCAACGTCATTTTAGTCGTCTGATCCAGGGACGCGTGGTGCAAGATCTAATCACATCGGCATGTCAGCATTCAGGAGTTCTAAGGGTAAGGGCTTCATATCTCGAAGCCTCGAACCCCAAAGCGTCGAAAGCGCCTTTGAGGATAAGCATAGGGTCACGTCCCATGGTCACTTGAGGGAGTAGAAAAGGCTGTACAAGGGGGGCCAAAAGTGTCGAGTTGAGTTTCAGAAGGGGAGCACCGTGTTCTCCAGATGACAGTTCGACTTGATCTCAATCCTGATACCTGCTTGGAACGAATGAAGAAGAGAGAGGCTGGTTGAAACCTCACCTCACTCATTAATTGCAAGGTATGGAGGTCCCAGCGGGAAGTCCGCCCGAGATGGTCCTCTGTACTGGTTTTTTTCCCACATAAGCCATGCTGAGTCCTCGACTCTCTAGGGAAGTCTGCACAGGCTAATTCACCATTTAAGCGCTCAACTACCCCCTGGCGCAAGCCATGCAGAATTAAGGTGGCATATGACAGAGGAGTGCAGACCATATTTGATTGAAGAGACGCCTCATCCCAAAAGTCTATGAGGCCTCTGTTGGGAAAATTTTTAGGAGTATATATACTTAGTTTTGATATTTTTCAAAGGATCGATGGTAGAGCGAAGCTCCCGATTGTAAAGTTTTAATAGACACTCTAGTTCTCTGGTTCATCTATATGTAAAATTTCTTGTTTAATGACAGACAGTTTTCTTACCCCATCTAGTTTTCATCTCATACTGAGGGAGTTCATGATTGATTGATTCACATGAATTATTGCAATTATGTTACGATAAAGGATTTATTGTTGCATTGTTTTATTCTCCGGTTTTCTACGTTTGAATGTAAGAAGATCTTGTGTTTAGATGTTTTCTCCTACAGTTTGTTAGAAACCTGATGTTTACGACAGACCTTTGCATTTCTCTTATACAAGTCTTCCCCCTATTCACCCTTACTACAACTCACTGTCTAAAGTTTATCTAAGACCTCACTTGCCCATGCATGCCTGGCCTAGTTTCAGAGTTAAAAAAATATTGTTTTGAGTTAACTTCCATTCGATCACCCCCTTTTTATAAAAAAATCGTGACATAAACTAATGGGCGTCGGGCTCTGCTCCTGTTGCAATCCAAGAGTGACTTCTAACGCTAACATTTATGGCTCCATTGTTGGGGATGAAGTTGAAAATTTTCCCCGAGATTGAATGACATTGAGTCTCTGATTCTGAAGGTGCATCAGGTATCAGAGCCTTTGAAGATTGCTACTATGCACCTGGCGAATCCGTTGTGACGACTCCACTGTGGCGCACCTGCCGTGTTAATTGTGGATTTCAGAGGCAGACACATGCGGTCCCATCCACAACTGCCTCTAGCTACACCTGAAACTGATTCGGAGGCGGTTCCCAGAAAAGGAAAGGCCTCTGAAGGAGAATATTTCACCGTCGAACCAGGTAATCCACCATCTCCTTCTGTAGGAACTCCATTTTCTCATCCTCAGTTTCTTAGCAGACCTTTTTCCGAAGTTTCCCATTTTCTGAATTTCGGGAGTGTTCCTATTGAGTTTCCCCCCCCTTGATCTGGGATTGGAGGGATAAATCCTTGTCACTCCCCTCTCCCCTGAAGCTTTACCTTGGCGTAGACCCAGGACCACAGAATATTTCCCCACTCCCAGCTCTAGCACTCCTCCTCTTGTTATTGTTGCCACTTTTGTGCAAAGAGAAGCATCTACTAGCTTAAGCTCGTTAGCCTTTTCCCTAAATCCCATATTGTTTCCCATTCCACTTAGAAGCTCATCCCCAGTATCCCCTTTTCGAGCTCCTTCTCCTCCGAGTTCTTCTCCACATAATATCCCTATGGCAGGAGAAAATCCCCCTATGACCAAAATGGAGGCTATTATAGCCGCTAGGTATGCTCCCCTTGTGTTACCTCAACCTCTCAATGCCCTCCCAGCAGATGGTTACCTCAAGCAGTTGCCCAAGTTTACAGGCAAGGGGGACATAACTACAGAAGAACACCTAGAATCCTTTTACAGTTTTACAGATGATAATGTTATCATGCATGCAAACATATGGATGAGGATTTTTGTCCATAGTCTTCAAGGCAAGGCTAGAAAATGGTTTAAGGCACTGCCTCCTGGATCTATTGATGGGATCGAAGCTTTGGATAATGCCTTTTTGAGACAATGGGGAGATAAAAAAGACTTCATGTATTACATGACAGAGTTTGGGTCTTTGAAGAGAAAAGAAGGAGAGTCAGTATCTGACCTCTCCAAGAGATTCAATAAAATGTACAATAAAATCCCTGCTGAGATAAAACCCTCCGAAGCCTCTGCAAATATCACTTATGCTAGCATCTTTGATCCCAATTTCTACCTCCTGTTGAGGGAAAGAAGAGACACTACTCTGGCCCACATGCAGGATGCAGCCGTGGAGGTAGAATCTAACATATTGGTTGTTGACTGACTCAGGAACACTGTTGATAGAAACATATCCAGGAAGAGGCCTGAAGCCTCCCCATCCAGTTCCTCTCCCCTGCCCCTTCAAACAGATGAGACAATTAGAGTGCTAAAATTACTTTCTGCCAGGATGGAAAGGTGGGAATTAGAAGGGAAGCCCATGTATAGAAATCCCCAAAATACAGATAGCAGGGGCTTCAGGAAGCCTAATAACAATGTTCCACAGGCTTTCCCAAGGGAACAAAAGAGATAGAGATGATCAGAGGATTCAAACCCCTCTCTAGAACAACCTAGTTTCTCATGAGGAAGGGGAGGAGGTGGATGAACTCGACCCTGATATCCACTACATCAAGGACACTTCCCCGTTTCCTCATTTGACTCAATCTGCATATGAAGAATCCCTTATCATTACTCAAATCAACGAGTTGAGTAGAGGGGAAAAAGCCAGAAAAACTCCTAACATATATAATCTTAGGTTAAGAAAGAAAGAAGGGAATTTTGATAGCCAGGATCAACCTCTCATAGCTGAAAGACCTACTAAAGCTACAACAACCACTACTAAAGGAAAGAAAACTCAGAATACTTCACCAGCAGCCAAGGAACCTGTCTCTGAGGTAAGGGAAACTCTTAATCCTATTCCCTCCTTTAATTTTTAGCATGAGATTCAGAAGATTAGAATCCATGTACCCCTATCCGAACTGGTTAAAAATGAAGATTTCAAAAGTTCCCTCTCCAAGCTTCTACAATCTGAGCCCCCCTAGCCTTCCACAGACTCAATAAATATCCAAGATGAAAAGTTGACAGTTGTCCTAGGTCCCATGGTAGAAGATGCATCACTTTATCTACTCCTTTCTACACATCCCTGAACATACATGATAAAGTGATGCATAACTACCTCATGGATTCAGGGGCTTCCCATAACCTTATGCCCAAAATAGTAATGGAAGAATTGGGACTGGAGGTGACAAAGACTTATCATGATCTGTACTCTTTCGATTCAAGGAGGGTGTAGTGTTTGGGAGTCATCAAAGACCTAGTGGTCTCTTTGTTTCAGCTGCCCATGAAGAGTGTGGTCATGGATATTGTGGTAGCTAATGTCCCCCCCAAATTCGGCATGCTATTGTCAAGATCCTAGATTAAAAATCTTGGAGGAACATTACAGATGGATCTCACGTATGCCACCATTCTAGTCTTCAGAGGGGAACAAAGGAGGTTATATAGGGAATCTCAGCTAGCCTACATTGTTAGTGATGAAGCAAACCCCACCAATCATCCTATATTCGCACTTGACACTGACTTGGGGTCTAGTTTATTGCAGCTCACTGATGCTCCTGAAGACCCTATCCAAGTCAGAAAACAACCCAATCTTAATTATCAGATTCCCCCTCCAACCATCTATGTTTGGAAGATGTTCTTCGATGAAGCTTCTTCTAGCGAAGGTGCTGGCGCTGGAGTGGTTTTCATATCACCTTGTCAAGAGACCGTATCCCTATCATACAAGCTGGAATTTGAAACTACCAACAATGTGGCAAAATATGAAGCTCTTGTTCTAGTATGAGGGTTGATAAAGAAATGGGAATTAAAGAGATAACAGTATTTGGAGATGCTGAGTTGATTATCCAGCAAGTCAGAAATGCTTATCGTGTTAATCACCCTCGGCTCAGAAATTACAAAAATGAGGTATGGGACCTAATTGATAATTTCTTCTTGGATTTTAACATTTCTTTCATTCTGAGGGGGAAAAACACTTCAGCCGATTCTTTAGTTGTCTCAGCTAGTTTTCTCAAAGTTCCTCTGCTGCCTATGGTCAAATATGATGTTGAAATAAAATATAGGTGCTATGTACCGGACAATGTCAAGCATTGGAAGGTATTCGAAGATGATCTGGAAATTGAAAAATTTCTCCAATCTGTTGATGAATTTTCTGCGTTGCACATTGATCAGGATCCTGACCTGGAAGGTGACCCTCACCCTGAGGTGTTTTTAAATCAAATTGCTAATCACCAGATTATTTAGCTGCCTAGAAATCACATTCTGAGGGGACTAGTCCCTTTAGAAATATTGTTTGATGGGAATGATGTGGCAGTAAAGGGTAAGGTTTCAAATGAAGATGCTGACACAACTGAGTGTAACATTGGCACGCAGGAGGAGCCTAAGTTTGTCAAATTATCAAGCAGCCTGACCAACAAACAGAGGGTGGAATATATTGAGTTATTAAAGGAATTTGTTGATGTGTTTGCATGGGCCTATGAAGACCTCAAGACTTATGGCACATCTGTCATTGAGCACAAGATCCCATTGAAAGAAGAGGCTAAGCCATTCAGGCAGAAGATGAGATAGATAAATCAGATGTTGTTGCCTGTCATGGAGAGAGAAGTGAAGAAATTGTTAGATGCCCAAATCATTGTCCCTTTGAGATATTCTGAATGGGTGGCCAATTAGGTCCCGGTGAGAAAAAAAAGTGGAGAAATCAAGCTCTATGTTCATTTCAGGAACCTAAACAGGAGCTCAAAGAAAGACAACTACCCCTTTCCCAACATGGAGCAAATACTACAAAGGGTAACTAGTGCATCTAGGATATCCATGATTGATGGTTTTTCTGGCTATAATCAGATATCAGTCATGCCCGAGGACAGAGAAAAAATGACCTTCACCACTCCTTGGGGCACATTCATGTATGCCAAAATGCCTTTTGGATTGATGAATGCAGGAGAAACATTTCAGTGAGCCATGGACATAGCCTTCATTGGAAAGAAAGATAAGTTTGTGGTGATATATCTGGATGACATAACAGTCTTCTCCAGGTCTGACAGAGAGCACTCCTGTCAACTGAGAATTTTTTTTTGAAGTGTCGAAGGTTTGGCCTATCCTTAAGCCCCAAGAAATCTTTGTTTTCTATGAAGGAGGGGAAGCTGTTAGGCCATATAGTATCAGCAAAGGGAGTAAGAATTGACCCTGGAAGGGTAGAGGCAATTCAGACGCTATCACTTCCTATATCTAAGAAGGAAGTTCAGGCCTTCTTGGGGAAGATCAATTTTCTGAGGAGATTCGTCTCAAATTTTGTTGAGCTGGTGAAACACATCACAGCCATGCTCAGGAAGGGAAATGAAGTGAAATGGACCATTGAACCCAGGGAATATTTTATCCAAATTAAAAAGGCATTGACTAAGGCACCTGTGTTGATCAGTCCTGACTATTCCAAAGACTTCTTAGTTTTTTCTTTCGCTTCTTTTGATATAGTAGCAGCGGTCTTATTGCAGAAAAAAGAGGAAGGGCGAGAGCAACCCATTGCCTTCTTCAGTAAAGAATTAAGGGATGCAGAAATCAGGTATGAAATCATGGAGAAACAAGCCTATGCCTTAGTGAAAGATATCAAAGCTTTCAGAATCTACGTCTTGCACTCAAAAGTGACCGCATACGTTCCTTCAGCCTCTGTGAAGGACATCCTTGTACAGCCCGACATAGACGGGAGGAGGAGTAAGTGGATAGCCAAGATCCTAGAGTTTGACTTGAAAATAAGGCCTAGTTGTTGGATGAAGCAAATTGCAAAGCCTTGGGGGTAGATTTCATCAATGCATGTTCAGAAAATCAGCAGAATCAACTATCTGATGTAGACCCTCAAACAAAACACCTCTTGGCTCGATGTCCTTGGTATAAGTATGTCATATATATTTTTGTAGGAGTTGTGTCCTCCAGATGGCCCGCAAAGAAACAAGGCAAGAGATTTGAAGATCAAAGCAGTCAGATACTACCTTGTTGATAAAAAATTTTATTGGAAAGACCCACTGGGGGTGTTGTTAAAATGCATAAATCCACAAGAGGCCGACAGGATCATGGTTGAATTTCACAGCGACCTATGTAGAGGGCACTATTTTTGGAATACCATAGCCTACAAAATCCTCAGGGCTGGGTACTACTGGCCCACCGTATCCACTGACATCTATAGAAGGGTCAGAGCCTGCATCCCATGCTAAAGATTTTTAGGAAAGCAACAACTCAAATCTCTGCCTTTAAAGCCTATAGTTGTTTCGGGACCTTTCCAGCAATGGGGCCTAGATTTTATTGGAGAAATCTGCCCTGCTTCCAGTGGGCAGCACAGATGGATCCTCACTGCCACAAATTTCTTTACTAAGTGGATCGAAGCTATCCCCACTGTTATAAGCAAAATCTGTCCGTAGGGACGGATCCGACCTATCCGGCTGTGAAGCCGGTTGCAGCCCCTTTGGTAGCTCGGCATGAGGCAGAGGCTACCCGCACCTCAAGTGTTCCTTCGCCTGAGGCGGTAAAGAAGGGGAAGAAGAAAGGTGAAAGGCTTACAAGAAGTCCTTCTCAGGACCACCCACCCTGGGTGTTATCCTTTCTTAGCTTCCTGGATGACCAA
>JZKD02S1980360.1:0-13829 GCA_000966675.3 Picea glauca
TGGTTTCAACTCCTACATCTTTATTTCCAACAATATGTTATGATGGATGATATTTCTGCACTCGTCTGTTGGGTATCTTTGGAGGTACTTGAAGATCATGTTTTTCTTGTTGTGCTTTTGGATGCTCTTCTTCTTCATCTGATTCTTCATCTACTTCTTCTTCTTTCAAATATTCTTCGTGATCTTGTTCCACTGAATCTTTCCTACTTTCTTTTATCCTTCAATCATCTGTCTCATCAATCATCACATTGATGCTTTCTACTATTTTTTTGAGTCTCAAATTGAAACATTTGTATGCTTTCCTTTTTCTTGAGTACCCAACCAATATGTTTTTATGAACTCGAGAATCAAATTTTCAATTCTTCCATATTGTCTTTTGATGTAGCATTTTCTTCCAAAAAATTTGAAGTGCTTCACATTTGTTGGTCTTCTTTTCCATAGCTAGTATGGGGTCTTATCACTATTATTTCTAAGCATCCCTCTATTATGTATGTGAATTGTTGTATGCACTGCTTGTACCCAAAAGACATCTGTCAAATTGGAATCCATTAACATGGTTCTGGCCATTTCCTGTACTATTATGTTCTTCCTTTCAATAACTCCATTTTGTTGAGGTGTCCTGGCTACTGAGAATTGTCTCTTTATTCCAAGCTCACTGTAGAATTCCATGAATTCCTTTGATGTAAATTCTCCTCCATTTTCTGATATCAAACACTTGATTTTAAACTCTGTCTCAGTTTCAACTGTCTCTTTGTATGTCTTGAAGTTTTCAAATGCATGTGACTTCTTATTTAGAAAGAAAAATGTAGTAATTATTGTGTAGTCATCAACTAGAAGCATGAAGTGTTGTTCCCCTTTCAATCCTTTTGTTCTTATCGGTCCAACTAGATCAGTATGTACAATATCCAATGGTTTTGTTGTGGAGTATTCCTTTGAATTGAACTTTGTCTTGGTTTTTTTTCCCTGTAGACGATGCTTGCATAGAATGCTTTTTGGCTTCGATATGTTGGTAATTTATCTTACTGCTTCCCTTTTGCTGACTTTGTCAAGATTATCAAAATTTATGTCACCCATGATTCTGTGCGAATGCCAACTTTCATCATCCTTTCGTAAGAAACATCTTTCCTTTCCTATTTCATTTAGAACATATATGTTTCTCAGGGTTCTTACAATTGTAGCTACAAAATTTCCCGATTCTTCTTTCCTTATCCCACACTTCTTTGAATCAAACACAAGTCTGTGTCCTTGATCACACATTTGACTTACACTCAACATATTGTGTTTCATGTCTTCGACTAGTAAAACATTTTATGTCATGGAATCCTTACTTCCGAGATTGATTGATCCCTTTCCAATGATCCTGGATGAGTTGTCATTTCCAAATGAAACTGATCCATCTCTTTCCTTTTTCAATGTCAGAAACTTGTCTTTATCATATGTCATATGCTTTGAGCATCCACTATCAACATACCGTCCATTTTTCTTGTGTTGATCTTGTAGATCAAGATTTCATTCTTCATTGTTGAATTGATCCTTCTTTCTTATCCATATCCTTTGTGGTTCCTACTTATGAATGTTGATATTCTACTTTGGTTCCCTTGGAGGAAAAGTGAGTCTACAATCTCTAACTATATGTCCAAAGTTGTTGCACTTGTAGCATTCTACCTATCACTTAATGATCCAAATATATTGTAGCTTCTACAATGTGCTTCATGGGCTATTCATGGATAACTATTTCTTATATAGCCCTCATCATTGCTTCAGTTCTTGGTATTGTCTCTACAATTCACAACTTTGTGCCAAAAATTATAACATGAATAACATGAACCAATAAAAACAGTGTGATACCTAGGAGTAGAATACCTTATGAATGGTGATACTCTTCTGAAGACTTATTCTTCTTGAGGTCTTTCTATAGCTGGATGCTACTGTTACTAATTTATGAATCTTCTAGGTGGTTCAGTTTCTTTGTAATCTTCCTCTTGAGTTTTCCTGTCTTCTTCTTTCGAGTGACCTATGATGGATTCTACATAGCTTCTTGGTTCTGCTTCTTGATCTATTGTTTTGTAGCTTTAACCTTTATATGTCTGCATCTAATTGTATCCTAATCTATATATGTCATAGTAAAGTATTTGTTTATCAATCATGTTATCCAATATCCTTGTGTTGTTTTGCTGCATGTCCTTCTTATGAAGATCTTTTCTGAGAGTGACTATCTCTGCTTCTAAATTTTCAATGATCCTATCCTTTTCATCTAACTTTCCTATGAGTTCTGATTTAATCATATTTTTTTCTTCTTCCTATAGTTTTAGCTTTGTGATTGTCTGCTCGACTTCTTTGGAGTTCTGAGATTCTTCTTTCTTCGTTAGTTCTTCCTGGAGTGATTTGTTTTTATTATTTTCCTTATTTAGATATTATATGGCACATATCAATTCTTTTGTTTAATCAACTTCTTCTTCTTCACATTCTTCTTCAGTTCCCTCTTCATCAGAGTCTTCTATTTCCCTTAATAGTACCCTTTCTGTATTAATATCACTGACTTCATCTTCATCTGATGAGGAACTGTCTTCCTTGGTGCATAGACTTTTCTTGAATTTTTTTTTTTTGTTTCTTCTCCCCTTTTGGATTTTCTCTTTATTTTTAGAGTCATGTTCTTCATTACCTTTATTTTTCTTATAGGGACATTTATTAGAAAAAATACCAACACCACCACAATTAAAACATTTCAATGGAAGCATATGTTGGACATATGGTAATTGATGTCAACAATCGATGTGATGATTTGTTGTTACGATGAATTATCATTTACCATAGATGATATTGTCATTGATGTCAACAACACATCAGTTAGTAGAATAAGAAAACAATATGGAGATCAAAGCTCAGAAGGGAAAACACAGTACATAAGCAAATGAAGATCAAAGCTCGGAAGGAAGAGCGCATTGCACAATATATCAATTAGCAGAAGAAGCAAACAATATGAAGCAATTCGTGATTATTGTTGATCACGATAGGATCAACAATGTTCCTATGATAAAAGCTCAGGAGGGTTAGAAAATGCAGACATCAAAGCTCATAAAGTGTTAGATCATAATGAGAAGACTTAGGAGCCATCCGATCAAAGTGAGAAGCCTCATCAGTCGTCCAATCAAAGTGAGAAGCCTCAACAGTCGTTCGATCAAGAAATTGACCGTGTTGACCATCTCATATTATAGACTTCGGTCATATGAGTGACCCTGGGATTGAGGACCATTGGAGGATCATGACCATTGGATCTACAAGCCAAATCAATGACAGGGATAGATTGCAGAGATAGGAAGGAGAGTTAAACGACTTGCTAGTTCCAATCCTGCAATAGGTATAGACCATCAGATCTCATAAACCCAAATATCGATGACTGTGTCTGACCCAACAAATGATCAGATTAAGTCGAATTAGATCATGACCGTCGAATGTGCAATTGCCAGATCAATGATAAGGATAGATTGTGGAGATCAAAAGGATAATTAAATATCATGCTAGTTCCAATCCCGCAATTAGTTAGGACCTTCCAATCTTATAGCTTCAGATATTGACAATTGTGTTTGATTCACCAACAATGAAAAAATTCAAATTGAGGAGTTTGTGTGTCGAGTTAAATCACTCACAAGTTGTGGTTCCGCAATCATCATCGATCTTTAATCTGCTTCGAAGAGTCCACATCAATCGTCGAATCACTTTTGAGTGGAAGGATAGGATAAGAAGAAAGGTCGAGTTCTTGATTATCCGAATACCCATCAGCCATCGGATCAAACCTGAATTCCCGTCAGCCATCGGATCATTTTAAAGTGGAAGGATAGGTTAAGTGAGGTAAAAGGGCTAAGAGTTCGATTATCTGAATACCAGTCAGCCATTGTATCAAACCTGAATTCCCTTCAGCCATCGGATCATTTTGAGTGGAAGGATGGGATAAGCGAGGTAAGATCTGAGATCTCATTTATGCAAATTTTTGTCAGTCCTTGGATCATTCTAAGTGGAAGGACAAGATAAGCTAGAAGAGCTCCATCATAGACAGATCGAGACATCGATCTAGGATCACGATCACCGAACAACACTTAGTTTGGGTATAAGTATGAGAGGAGGTTAAGCTCCAGAAAAATCTCACTTTAGATTTTTCAGTTTGAGATTCGAAATACCCGAAGCCTAGAAATACGAAATGAATAAGGAACATCAGATTTGGAGGACATACGATGACCATTGGATTATGGTTTTTGTTCAACAGACCATGTCAGCAAGGACACGTGGCATACCATGTCAGAATATCTACGTCAGCAGACCACGTCAGCAAAATACATATGGAAGATCACATCAACAAGGACGTATGGGAGACCACATTAGCAAGGATGTGTGGCAGACCACGTTAGCAAGGAAACATGGTAGACCACATCGACAAGTACACATGTCATAATCAAATGATGACAAGTGTCAAGAGGAAATTGGCTCATGCCATCTCAACAAGTGACATAAGCAAGTTACATCACTCCGGGAGATTTTCTTCGGGAGTTTCACCACCAAGAAATGTCAAAAGTCCCGAAGTCTCGAAGGATGAAGTTCTGAAGTCACTCTCAGTCGTCGATCTGAGATACCCTTCGAATAATTTTCTAACCGTTAGATCAAGGAGATGAATATGTGTCACATCGAGAGATCTACGTTGACAAACCATGTCAGCAAGAAACTCTGACAGACCACGTCAACAGTCCATGTGGAATAATCAGAGAATGAAAAGTGTCAAGTTGAATCGACATTTCAGGTATGTGAAAATCATGATTCAGAGTGACACGTGGAAACTACTCAGCTCATGATATGTGATTAAGTGACATAAGCAAGTTACGTCACTACGAGAGTTTTTTTTAGGAGTTTTACCACCAACACTTTTCCAAAGTCCCGAAGTCCCAAATGTCAAAGTCCCGAAGTGGACACGAGACATCCGATCTCAAGATTGCTTCAGGAGAATGCTCGACCATCGATATACTACAGTGGAAGGATAGTGTAAGTGGAAGTATTAACTGACAACAAGCGGTCTTCACCACTTACGACTTACTCAGTGGGTGATCACTCCGGAGGAAAGAATGGGTTGAGATTTGAAATCTCTGAAGTCCGGAGACCCGAAGGAGATATCAACCGTTGATCTAAAAGGGAAAGGTGTCATTGGATTGAAAACTCTAGAATATTGACGTACAGAGGAAAGAAGGTGTTGATATTTGAAATATCTGAAGTTCAGAGACCCGAAGGATATCTCGAGCATCAATATGATGTCAGGTGTACTCTCAACCATTGATCAAAATACAGCGGAAGGATAGAATAAGTATGATAGCTGAAGTCCCGAAGTGGACACGATTCGTTTGATCAGAATATCACTTTGGGCACATTCTTAATCGTTGATCATAATATAGGTCCAAGGATTGAATCTGACCATTAATCTGGTTTGGTGAAGTAAATGTGAATTGTTCGATCTATTCAGTGAAATATTCTTCGAGAGATTTGACACGTTGCAAGTCTCGAAGACCCGAAGGGAAAAGTCCTGAAGTCATGACAATCGTCCATCTCATAAGGAGATTGAATCATGACCATTGAATTGATAAGCACTCAAGGGCTCATCTCGCCTAACATTTGAATAACGACATTGGTCATATGGTAAAGAGATTTAAAGGGAATAATGTAATGTGTCACTTAAATTGATAATCATGTGGTTCTACGCCATGATCATATGAACATGGTTTGAAGGAAGCACCGATTTTTGATATCACAGAGACGAAGGAAATCGATCCATACCTGTGATCGATTTATGAAAGTAAAAGGGGATTTCAGGTTTAATGTTGAAGACCCGAAATGATGATCTCTGGTGGTCCCAAAAGTCATTGTAAATAAACAAGTTAGTTATAACTTGTTGCACAAGTCATCTCAATAAATTAAACAAGTTTTGAGCATAAGAAACTATAAATACAACCATGATTGATTCAATGGATGGTGTGCTTGGGGAAGTAGATGGGCTTGTGGAAAAGAGAGGCTCGTTGGGAAAGAGCATCCTGTGAAGGAAAATGAAGGAGATGTGGTCTTGAGGTCCGTGTGAATATCGAAGAGAATATGGAGTGAAGAAGGCGCAAATATCAGAGGAAAGATAAAGTGGAGATGGCGTGTATTTCAGAGGAGATGAAGTGCAGTGATAAGCGTTTATGGTATACCTCTGATCATGAGATAGAGTTGATTCAATAATGGATCACTGATACTAGAGTTGAATTATTATATAAACTCTATTTGGATAGTTTGCGCTCTATTAGCAAGCTGGGTCTTGCTTGAGAGTTGGTTCTCTCCGAGGAGTTGGTGCTCCTTACTTCAGTTGGTGCTGATACAAAATAGTTGGTGCTGGGAAAACTCATATTACTATATTCATGTATATATACATATCAATTATACAATATCTTACACAAACATATGATATCTCTTGTCCATTGTGATTATGATTTAATTGTTCTTAATATGTTCAATTATGTTTTAACTGCTAACTTGTAAGAAGAAGAAAAGTTAGAAAATTCCACACACTAATTCACCCCCCCCCCCCTCCCTAGTGGTGGGTGGGTTTTTCAACAATGTTTATCAAGAAAGTTTCTTTTGCCCATTTTAAACACTGGAAGGTAGATCCTGAAGAAATGGGTGGATAGATGGATCTCTCTGCAAGTGAAGCTCCCTTATTTGATGGAACAAATTATTCCTCATGGAGAGAAAATATGAAATAATATTTGAAGTCAAAAGGATCTGAATTTTGTAATTCAGTAGTAAGCAAGCCTTGGGACTTAACTACCTCAAAGAATCTATCCAATATTACAGTCCAAAGAAAAGCAATGAAGAACAATGAAGTGGCATTGAAGATTCTTCTCAATGGATTATCAAATACAGTCAAGGCAAGCATAGGACTATGCACATCCGCCAAGGACTTATGGATGAAGTTAGAAGGGACGTATCAAACCAAAATACAAGACACATAATACATTCCTATCAAGGATGAAGAGGAAGACTCAGCCATCAATAAAGGTAAATACTCTCCACAATATTTCGATTGCAATAATGTTGATATTGAATCTCCTCTGCAAGTAAAGAAGAAGACTCATATAAAATAAAAGAATGTTTTGTTAGCATTTATCCCATGGAAGAAGTAGAATAGGAACTATCAAAGTCCAAACAAAAGGTTGATTGGAGTCTCTATGAATACCTCTATGTCCATAATGATTCAAACTATAGCTATATTCATGACTACACTAAACAATTTGTTGAAAAGAGTCAAAAGCATATCTTGGAAATATAGGAAATGCTCAAGGACAATGAAAAGATAATATATGAGTAGGATAATCAGTTAGAAGAAAAAGAAGAGGAGATCGAGAAGATGAAGAAATAAATTAGTCAAGTAAAAGAAAATAAGAAAGAAGATGATGAGCTTAGCAATCAAAGGCATATCCTAGAAATAAAAGAAAAGCTCAAAGACAATGAAGAAATCATATCTGAGCAAAAGATTCAGTTAGAAAACAAAGAAGAAGAGATCAAAATATTGAAAACAAAAGTTGTTGATCTAACAAAAGAAAAGGAAGAGGAGATCGAGAGACTGAAAAATGAAATCAGTCAAGCAAAGGAAGATGAGATCAAGAGACTGCAAAATGAAATCAGTCATGCAAAGCAAGAGAAGATCGAGAGACCGAAAAATTGAAATCAGTCAAGCAAAAGAAGAAAATAAGGAAGATGATGAACCAAGTAAAAGCCTTACAGATCTAAAATAACTAAGGGAAATCTATGACAATCTTAAAATCCAACTTGAAGAAGCCAAAAGAAGGGAGGAGGTAGTGAGGAACCAGCTGAACAAAAAAGAAGAATCATGTCATAAGTTGGAAGCATAAGTTGTGAATCTTAGAAAGAAGGTTGAGAAGTCAAACACGCAAATCAAGTTCTTGAACAACTCCATGACCCTGGATGAGAACTTTGATAGTTAGAGATGACCAAATGACAAATCCGGTCTTGGATACAACAAGGAATAAATCAGTACTCCTAAGAAACCTGATGCAGGTCCTTCATTTGTTAAAGGTGAAAACAGGTCTAACACAGGTCCTTCATTTGTAAAGAATGAAGATAAGTCTGACACAACTCCTTCATTTGTAAAAAGTGAAAGCAAATATGACTCAGGTTCTTCTTGTTCAAGAAATAAAAGCAACACTACAAAATTTAGAAGATCATATCAAGGAAGAGATCCAGAAGCTACTCATACACCTCAAAGCAATTTTAGAAGAGAGACACCTTCATGGATGAATCAAAGAAGGTATGCGAGTGTTTTTAATGGTTATTGTTTTTCTTGTAATGAATATGGTCATAAAGCTTTGGATTGTAGGCATCATGGAAGAAAACAAGTTGGTAGGTTCAACAACAGTATAAGATGTTGAAACTGCAATAATGTTGGACATATTGTTGCACATTGTTACACTATGAGATGCTATAGTTGTGGTGGATATGGCCACAAAGACAATAACTGTTGGAACTCAAGAAAACAGTCAATGAGAAATACTTCATACAATACGACAAAAGGATTAAATGAAACATAAAAGAAAAATCAAGCTGCAGTAATAGAAGATCAAAGAAAAAAGTTCAAGAAACGAGGACACTCACAGATGTGGATAACAACGACTGAACAAGTGAACATGAGTGAAGTTAATTGCTGCAAAAAGAATTGCATTCATGTGACAAGAATAGTATAAACTTTCCCAGACAACTTAAGGGAAATGTACAATAAAGAAGCATAATTGATAAAGATGGATACATCTGGTTAGATATCCATGAGAATCAATGGTCAGATCCAAGGGTTGTTTGAATAATATGAGCTAAAATTGCGTAGTGTTCTAGTAGGACAATGACATCCACAGAAGCACCATTCTAATGTACAAAATGATGTACATGACATCCTATAGAGATAACAAGAGGAGTGACCCTGTCATAAAAAGATACCCTTTTAGAAACAAAGGGGGAGAAAAAATCAGGGGAAGTATTTTGGTGAATAAGAAAGTAATTAGATTAAGTTTTGAAAAGACTTGATCACTACAAAAAATTGGTATCAAGAAGACTACTCATTTGAAACACAAAAATCCCAATCAACTGAGATAAGAAGTTATTAAATTAATAGGGTAAGAAACCTTGTCAAGAAGAGATACCTTTTTATAAACAAAGGGGGAGAGTAGTCAGAAACAGAGAGAGAGCATATTTACAGGAGGAGTCATTCAGTTATGACAAGAAAATAATGATTGTAGGAAGAGTTACCCAAGTTCAGATTCTAGTCAGTAACATACAGATCTTTACCATAGGAGGAAAAACCCTTTGCCATTGATGTCAAAGGGAGAGACAAAACTTCATATGTAGAAAAATTCATATGAAAAAAGCATCATCACAGGGGGAGTTTTGTATATGAAGTTAGTGGGTTTCCCTCAATGACAAAGGGGGAGATTGTTGGGCATATTTTCATTGATGTCAACATTCGATGTGATGATTTGTTGTTACAATGAATTATCATTTACCATAGATGAGATTTTCATTGATGTCAACAATATATCATTTAGCAGAAGAAGCAGAAAGTATGAAAATCAAATCTCAAAAGGGAAAACATAGTACAAAAGCAAATGAAGATCAAAGCTCAGAAGTAAGAGCGCATTGCACAGTATATCAGTTAGCAGAAGAAGTGAACAATATGAAACAATTCGTGATTATTGTTGGTCATGATAGGATAAAAAATGTTCCTATGATAAAATCTCAGGAGGGTTAGCAAATGTAGAGATCAAATCTTGGAAGGAAAAGTGTAAGATCAGAATGAGAAGCCTCAGGAGCCATCTGATTAGAGTGAGAAGCCTCAACAACCGTCCAATCAAGAAATTGATTGTGTTGACCATCTCATATTACGGTCATCGATCATATGAGTGACTATGGGATTGAGGACCATTTGAGGATCATGACCGTCGGATCTGCAAGCTAGATCAATGGTAGGGATAAATTGCAGAGATCAGAAGGAGAATTAAACGACCCACTAGTTCCAATCCCGCAATGGGTCTAGATCATCATATCTCATAAACCCAAATATTGACGACTGTGGCTAAGCTAAAAAATGATCATATTATGTCGAATTAGATTGTGACCATCGGATGTGCAATTTCCATATCAACTACATGGATAGATTGCAGATATCGAAAGGAGAATTAAATATTGCGCTAGTTCCAATCCTACAATTTGTTAGGACCATCTGATCTTATAGCTTCGAATATCGACGACTATGGTTGACTCACCAACAATGCACAACTTCAAATTGTGGAGTTTGGGTGTCGAGTTAAATCACTCGCAAGTTGTGGTTCCAAAATCATCGTCGCACATTCAACTTCTTCGAAGAGTCCATATAGATCGTCAGATCACTTTTGAGTGGAAGGACAAGATAAGAAGAAAGGCTAAGTTCTCGATTATTTGAATACCCGTTAGTCGTCGGATCAAACCCGAATTCCCGTAAGTTGTCAGATCATTTTAAAGTGGAAGGATAGGTTAGGCGAAGTAAAAGGGATGAGAGTTCGATTATCTGAATACCCGTCAGCAGTCAGATCAAACCGGAATTCCCTTCAATCATCGGATCATTTCGAGTGGAAGGATATGATAAGCGAGGTAAGATCTGAGATCTCATTTATGCGAATTTCCATCAGTCGTTGGATCATTCTAAGTGGAAGGACATGATAAGATAGAAGAGATGCATCGTAGACAGATCGATCCATCAATCTAGGATCATGATTGATGAACAACACTTAGTTTAGGTATAAATATGCGAGGAGGTTAAGATCCAAAAAAATCTCACTTCAGATTTTTCAGTTTGTGATTCGAAATACCTGAAGCCCAGAAATCTGAAATGAATAAGGACCATCGGATGTGGAGGACATACGATGACCATTGGATAAGGGTTTTTGTTTAGTAGACCACATCAGCAATGAAATGTGGCAGACCATGTCATAACATCTACGTCAGTAAACCACATCAACAAAAGACATATGGAAGATCACGTCAGCAAGGACATATGGGATACCACGTCAGCAAGTATGTGTGGCAGACCATGTCAGCAAGGAAATGTGGCAGACCACGTCAACAAGTACACATGGCACAATCAGTTGATGACAAGTGTCAAGAGGAAATTGGTTCGTGCAATGTCAACAAGTGATGTAAGAAAGTTATGTCACTCCAAGAGATTGTCTTCAAGAGTTTCACCACCAAGAAATGTCAAAAGTCCCGAAGTCCCGAAGGACGAAGTTCCAAAGTCACTCTCAGTCATCGATCTGAGATACCCTTTAAATACTATTCTGACTATTAGATCAAGGAGATGAATATGTGTCACATCAGGAGATCTACATCGACAGACCGCATCAACAAGAAACTGTGACAGACCACATCAGTAGTCCACATCAGCAAGGACACATGGCACAATCAGAGAATGACAAGTGTCAAGTTGAATTGACATTTCAGGTATGTTCAAATCATGATTCAGAGTGACATGTGGTATCTACTCATCTCACGACACGTCATCAAGTGATGTAAGTAAGTTATGTCACTACGAAATTTTTTCTTCGGGAGTCTTACCACCAGCACTTGCCCAAAGTCTTGAAGTCCTGAATGCCGAAGTCCTGAACTAGACACGAGACGTATGATCTCAAGATCACTTCGAGATCATTCTTGATCATCGATCTAATACAGTGGAATGATAGTGTAAGTGGAAGTATTAACTGACAACAAGAGGTATCCACCACTTATGACTTACTCAGTAGGTGATCACACCAGAGGAAAGAACGAGTTGAGATTTGAAATCTCTAAAGTCCGGAGACCCAAAGGAGATCTCAACCGTTGATCTGAAAGGGACATGTGTCAGTGGATTGACAAATCTGAAAAATTTATGTACGAAGGAAATAAGGGGTTGAGATTTGAAATCTCTGAAGTTTGGATACCTAAAGGAGATCTCAACCGTCGATCTGATGTCGGGTGTACTCTCAACCATTGATCAAAATATAGTGGAAGGATAGCGTAAGTATTATAGATGAATTCCCGAAGTGGACACGAGTCGTCAGATCAAAAGATCACTTTGGGTGCATTCTTAACCGTTGAACATAATACAGGTCCAAGGATTGAATCTGACCATTGATCTGGTTCCGCAAAGTAAATGTGAACCATTAGATCTATTTGGCGAAATCCTCTCTAGGATATTTGACATGTTGCAAGTCTTGAAGACCCGAAGGGAGAAGTCTTGAAGTCCCGATGTAACACCCCAGGTTTTGGACCCCCATTTTAAATAATTTATTGTTAAAATGCTAAGAGTCCAGAGTGCCTAGACAATTATTGAAGGGCCAGTATGCCCAAGAAATGTAATGTTTTGATCATTAATAATAACAAACAAATCACTGGCTGCTAGACGGATAAGGACTAGAGTTATAGGGGGCTATGATTCCACAAGAGAGGGAGCTTGAGGGACTAAGTGTTATTCCCAATTTCTTATTACCATTTTTTTTAAAGGGAGGGGATCAGTTATGTGAACTTCTTAGGGAAGGCCAGGAGGTTCTTGTTTTCGCCATGAGGTTACTTAAACCCACCTCTTGCCTGATGGGGGGGGTGGATTGATGACTTGGTCACTGATTTATCGTTCACTCACTCATTATTTCCTCACACACTCCTATGCATGCACTTCCATGCACTCCTTGACCCATTCATCGACCCATCCTCATATGAATCTTGGTTGGAAAAGAAAAAGGAAACGGAGCTGATGAAGAATTAGCCATGGGATAGTTGTATGTAGTGGTCGCTGGTGTGATCTAGTCATGACCTGGGGCCTGCATGTCTAAAATGCATTGGCCTGTGCCCTGTTTTTCTCACAAATGTGAGTCCTGAGAGTTCTAGCATTGATATTTTGGACTAGCTATGTTGGATGCCCCGACAGGAAGGAGAAGGACTGCCTGAGGGAATGCGTGGCAGAGAAGGGTGGAGGTCCATTCTCTTGGGTGGCACAGGCTGGGTACTTAGATTTTTGTGGGTGTTTGGAAACCTGTGAGAGATTGAGAGATGAATGGTTTGGGAACCAAAGTACACTCTGGGATCATCCTTGTGGATTCATAGCCCTGGCTCGGGGGTGACACTACTGTTGAGATTTGGAGCAGTGGTGTCAATGGTTGGGTGGAACTTCCTTGGTCTGCAGCCAGTCGGTGTCATCTTTCATAAAGAAAAGTGCTCTCTATCATGATATCCCTACCTATGTATGAATGTGTTTCCGCTGTGTCTATTTAATTATTGTTTAACGTAATATTTATATTATGCATGATTGTTGGATATTGTTATGCATGATTGTTGGATATTGTTATGCATGTTGTTAAATCTATTATCTTATTCATCCTTAATGACTAAAGAAGGTATATTTAAGAGAAAGAAGTCTGAGTGTGGGCTTGCAGGTAGCGTACTCGGCCTATGGGTGGATGGGTATGTTACAGTTTGGTATCAGAGATTTTGGTTGAAACACCGGGCTGGTATGGGCTGGGTTTGTTGATCAAAATCTCGTGGTCGAGATCAAACTCTGACCGGGAAGTTGAAAATCTTAGGAGGAATGGTGTTGCAGAAGCTATGCAGGAGACAGAACGTCATAGAACCTTTGTGCAAGATACCAGATATATAAAATATGCAGAACATAAATGAAATGCTAGAAATGGCAGAATAACAGTAAAATATCCAGCATAATCTTCACAATACACATAAATGATATACGAAAT
>JZKD02S1980360.1:18075-43272 GCA_000966675.3 Picea glauca
TGCGTGTAACGACAGATCTCTGTGGCTTAAAGACGTCGGAATACGTCTCTACCCTGAAAAAAATACCCACAATTTATGCCAAGGAAAGTGCTCTGATACCACTTGCAAGATACCAAATATATAAAATATGCAGAACATAAATGAAATGCTAGAAATGGCAGAATAACAATAAAATATCCAGCATAATCTTCACAATACACAAAAATGATATACGAAATAACAATAGAAATAGCACTTTGATTCAGATAGCAATGTTCACAGGCCTCTTCGAGGGGGAAACCTCCAGTCGAGCAGCTCTCTGTTACAATAATCTCCAAGCTAGGGTTTCCATACCCTCGACCCTTATTTATACTAAATATGTCTATTAAGAGAAGCATCTAGAGGAATATCCTTCTAGAAACGGAAGCTTCTATTAGGTCTTCTTACATCCACCTTATTCTATTTTATTGAAAGGCCTTATTAATATTGACCTTTATTACATCTGAATACATTGATCTACCTATGTGCAGGTTAGGACCTTAACACTTTGTGAGGGTTCAAAGGATCATGACTGTTCCTTTTTAATTAGGGAGCGATCGCCACCGTAGGATTGGGAAGATTCAGGATCATTGGATCAGAGGACATGTAAACATGGGTTGTTCGATGAAAAGGAATCAAGGTTAAAGGTCGCGACCGTCAGAACCCCTTGGAGACAGAGATCCATGGCCAACAGGCATTGCGGGGAACCGAGTTGCACGGGAGATAATTCCCAAGGTGGTCCTGCAATCCAAACCATGGTTTCCCTGAGGGGTTACGTGTCAGCATTAGGAGAATTGCAGGGTGAAAAGTGGGTTACTCCAAACCGTGGATGCATGCCCCCGCAAATTGAAAGGCATGCAGTGATGTGACAGGTTAGAGATCGAACATCGAAACTATGAATAGTTAAAGTAGTTGGGGACCGTCGATCCATAGGAGGACACGCATCAACCGATCGTGTGCTCTGGGTGAAGGCACTCCGGGAAAGAGTGAGTGAGGAGAAGTTGTGTTTTGAAACTCCCGAAGTCTGGAGAGCTGGAGACCCGAAGTAAGCGATGACTGTTGGATTGTCTGAAGTAGATCCTCACCGTCGATCGCCAGGAGGTTACGTTTCAACAGATTAGTAACTCCAGAGGAATCCATTCGAGAGGTTTTCAGTTGAGGTGAGACTCTCAAATCTTGGAGAGTCGGAGAGTCGGATATCTCATCCATTGATATGCCGAGAGCCACGTGTCACCATATCCATGACTTCAGATAAAATTTAGTTCGGCCAAATAATTTTGAAATTTGATATCTCCAAAGTCCGAAGCCTCGAATAAATCATAGTTTCCAGATTGAGGAGGACACGTGGAGAAGATCCATGGACTTTGGGTGAAGACCCAAAGTGAATCTTGGTCATCTGATTCAGGAGGACACATGGTGACAGATTGTCTAGTTCGAGAATTTAGATTTCGGGAGAATTGAAAGTGTGCTAGTTTGAAAGCTCTCGAAGCCCAGAAGCCCGAAGAGCTGAAGTGATGAGGCACGATGACGTTACCTAGGATGATGTGGACATATGGGATGTGTGCCACATTTCTATAATATTTGGGCATTTGGAACATTGAAAAGTCAATTAGAATGTGACACATGTCACCCACGTGTTCACTTCTAGCGTTTCTCCACATGGCGACAGATCGTGCAGTCTGGAAGACTGGGCACCCCAAAAGGGAAACATGTGTTAGGTTGCATTGGGTCAAAACTCCTGAAGGTTAGAGTATATATTGACCGTTGATTCTAGAGGACACGGATCGAAGGATCGTCGACTTCAGGTGAAATCATTCTCGGAGAAAATGCAGGAGGGAAGTTTGAAACTTCCGAAGCCCGAAGGGACGAAACGATTCACAACCGATGATATGTGGGAGGACACCTGTCGGTAGAACAAGAAATATAGGTAAAGGCATTCTAGGAGGAGGAAAGAGAGAAAAGTTGATATTCTCGAAGCATGGAGTCCCAAAGTGGATCTTGATCGTCGATTGCGAGAGAGGATGAGGACCGTTTATTTAGTCCTAGTTGAAAGTCCCAAAGTCCCGAAGCTCTGGACAAGCGCATTTTAGCTAAGCGCATGGTCATGACCATGGTCATATGCAGTTCAAGAGATGAGGAAATGAGGGCTAAGTGAATATTTGGTTGTCTCCAAGACAAAAAAGTGCCAAGGGAGGATTTAGTTGTGGTTTCTAGTCATGATCACCTGGGGTGGTGGTTTGAAGGAAGCACTTGTGCAGGGTGAAACTTTGTGTCAGCCAAGGATAAAAGGACACTGTTATTTTAGGAGAATGGGGATATAATATCCATGAAAAAAAACAAGAAAGAGACTTGTATCATGGTTTGGAATTTTTTTTTCCTATCATACGCATAATTCTAACAAAATGGTCGCTTGCACATTTTGCAGAATTAGGAGGCTTAAGCGCATCAGCTCAACATGTGTATTGAGGAAATGGAAGAAGGCGAGGGAGCCTCCAGTCATGAAAAGGAGGCCGAAGTCCAGAATACCAGAGTTGGTAATGCAGAGACAGAGTCCAATGGGAACAAGGTAAAAGAAGAAAAGGAAATGCTAATAGAAATGGTAAGAAGCCTAAAGATGGAAGTGCAGAGCTACAAAGAAGACAATCAGAGACTGATGAGAGAGAAAATCCAAATAAATGCTTGAGTGTTGCATAGCTTAAATCACTTGCAGAGGTAAATGAATAAGGGATCAAACTCAAGACAAGAGGAAGAAGGCAAGTGTCATGAAAGAGGAGATGCTCGTGGAAGATCTGGTTATTCCAGAAGTACTAGCACAACTCATGGACACCACTCACCTCCTTACTTAGGAAGAAATGTTTATTCATCGGATGATCCTGTAAGCAGTCGAGAAGTGTCTCTTGTCAGACACCAGAGAAGGAAACAAGAGGTAGATTGTTTGCAAGGAGAGCTGAGGAAGCTTAAGCCACCTTCCGTCGATGGTGAAAGAGAAAGGTAAGGTTATGTTGAAGCATGGTTGCTTGGGCTCCTAAGATATTTTCAATTGCATAACTATTCATCAAACCTGGAAGCCATGATTACGACCTACCATTTACACGGGAAAGATGCAATGTGGTGGGACCAACTAAAGCAAGTGGAGCATGTTGATGAAAGTAGGATCACTTAGAAACAATTCAAGAAGTACTTCCATAAGGAGTACCTCTCATATCATTTATATGACAAGAAAATGTAGGAGTTATTTGAACTCAGGTTGGGAAGCATGACTATGGCAGAATATGAGAAGAATTTCTTGGGATTGTTAAAGTATGTCAGGTTCATTGGTGATGAGAAGGTGAAAATAAAGATATTTCTAAGTGGATTTCCAGCCTTCTATAAGGAAAATATCAATTATGATGAACCCAAGACCTTGACTAAGGCCATTAGGAAGGCTAAATACTTGTATGAGCAAGGCCAGGGAATAGAATCCTTACAGAAATATTGGAAGGAAAAGAAGAATGCGAAGTCTGATCGGAGGAGGAAAGGATTCCAGCCTCCCTTTAATAGGAATGAGTTAAATAGAGATCATCAAGATCAATATGCTAAAGGGGATTTCAAGAAGGAAGATTCCTTGGGAAAAGGGGGAAGACCACCAATCCAATGTTGGGGATGCAAAGAACATCACCTGTACAAGTATTTCTCACAAAGAAAGGACAGAGTGAAGACTATGCACAACATCCAAGAGGCTACAATAGTCAGAGATATGAGAAGAATCTATGCATCTTTAAATGATCGACAAACAGAGTATCAGTCCAATATGATCAAGGTGGAAGGTAAGATCATAAATTAGCCTATTGCTATTTTGATTGATTCAGGAGTAATACATTGTTACATTGATCCTAAGATAGTGGATAGATTACATTTGGAGAAAATTAAACTTGTAAAATCAAGTTTGGTTCAGTTAGCCACTGGAACCAAAAGAAGAATCCATGATATGGTCAGAGGTTGTTCCATAAGTCTTAATGGCGTGAATACTAGTATTGATCTAAATATCATACCATTGGGGTCTTATGATGTTTTGATTGGGATGGATTGGTTGTACAAGCATCATATTGTCCTAGATTGTCATAACAAGACATTTACATGTCTTGATGGAAATGGAAAACAGAGCACTGTGAAAGGAGTTCCAAGACCCATATCTATAAGGGAGATTTTGGCCTTACAACTGAAAATATGTTTTAGAAAATGATGTCAACTGTATACAACTCATGTGGAGGATCTAGTTGATACAAAGGGGCCAAGCCTTGAAGATTTCTCAGTGCTACAGGAATTTGAAGATGTGTTCCAAGAAATACCCAGATTGCCACCAAGAAGGGAGATAGATTTCTCAATTGATTTAGTGCCAGGAGCTGGCTCGGTGTCGAAAACACCTTACATAATGAGCACACCATAATTAAAAGAATTACAAGTGCAGTTGGAAGAATTGTTGAAGAAAGGGTACATACGTCCAAGTGTTTCACCTTGGGGAGCACCAATACTTTTTTCAAAAAAAAGGATGGAACCTTGAGGCTTTGTATTGACTTCCAACAGTTGAATAAGTACACTATAAAGAACAAGTATCCTTTACCCCGAATTGATGACCTCTTTGATCAAATAAGAGGAGCAAAGATATTTTCAAAGATTGACCTGAGGGTAGGATACCATCAGGTAAGAATCAAGGAAGAAGACATTCATAAGACAACCTTTAGGACTAGATATGGGTATTATGAATTTGTAGTGGTGTCGTTTGGAATAACCAATGCATCAGTTGTCTTCATGTGCTTAATGAATGGCATATTCAAAAATTATCTGGGCAAGTTTGTCATAGTATTCTTGGATGAAATACTTATCTATTCTAAGTCTAAAGAGGAGCACAAACATCACTTGAGATTGGTGTTGTAGGTACTAAGAGAACATCAGTTGTAGGCCAAGTTGAGTAAGTGTTCTTTTTATCAAAAGAAGATCCATTACTTGGGATACATTGTTTTAGAGTAGGGCATAGAAGTAGATCCAAAGAAGATTGAAGCCATTAGAGGATGGCCAACACCCATAAATTTATCAGACGTCAAATCTTTTATGGGATTATCCAACTACTATAGAAGTTTCAGAGTAGGGTTCTCTAAGATTGCTCATCCCATCACTTCTTTGTAAAAGAAGGGGACTAAATTTGAATGGACACTCAAGTGTGAAAATAATTTTAATATGTTGAAGGAATTACTTACTAGTGCACCTATGTTAAATATTGTTGACCCAAATGAAAGTTTTGTGGTATGTATAGATGCTTGTAAGGAAGGACTTGGGGGATTCCTCATGAAAAATGAACATGTCATTGGATATGAGTCCAAAAAGTTTAAGGATCATGAGAGGAACTATGCCACGCATGACTTGGAACTTGCTGCCATTGTTCATGCCTTGAGGATGTGGAGGAATTATCTCATGGGGAATAAATTGGAATTAAGGACATACCACATTGGCCTGAAGTATCTTTTTGAACAGTCGACCTTGAATGCCAGGAAAAAAAGATGGATGGAATTTTTAAGTGAATATGAATTCGATATCAAGAATATCAAGGGAAAGGAGAATAAAGTTGCCGATGCACTTAGTAGAAGAGATCATCTCATGCATGCTATTGCTTTTTGTATGCATCAGTCAGACTTGAAGAGTAGAATTTTAGATGGTCTTGTTACAAATCAACATTACCTACAGGTAAAGGAAAACTTACAACAAGGAAATGTACAATAGAAAGTAAAGGAGTACGAGATAAAGGAAGATGGATTACTCATGCATAAACATAGAATCTATGTTCCTAGTTCTAGAGAACTGAGGAATTTGGTTCTGAAGGAAACGCATGATGTTCCTTATGTTGGACATCCAGGTTACCATAAAACAATTACAACAGTAAGAAGCTATTTCTTTTGGCCAGGAATGAAGAAGGATGTTGATTATATCTCTCGATGTATGAAATGTCAGAAGATGAAGGCTGAGCATAGGAACCCAACGGGTTTGCTGCAACTATTGTTGATCCTAGAGAAGAAATGGGAAGTGATCACCATGGATTTCATCATAGGATTACCCAGAACAAATAAGCAACACAATTCAATCATGGTGGTAGTTGAAAAAGTAATAAAGTCAGCTCATTTTGTGCCGGTGAAGACAACACATACAAAAACTAATATTACAGAGATTTTCATGAAGGAAATTGTTAGGTTGCATGGGATACCTAGGACAATCATCTCAGACAGAGATACAAAGTTTACCTCCAATTTCTGGAGGGGATTGTTTAAATGATTTGGCACAAATCTAAACTTTAGCGCATCATATGATCCCCAGATAGATGGGAAAACAGAGAGGGTCAATCGAATAATTGAATACATGCTAAGAATGCAAGTGATGGATAAGCCATCTAAGTGGGAAGATTACTTACACTTGGGTGAGTTTGCATATAACTATGGGTATCAAGCTTCATTGAGAATGAGCCCATTTGAAGCCTTGTATGGTAGGAAATGCAATACTCCAATGAGTTGGGACAACCCAATAGATAGGGTGGTCCTTGGGCCGAAGTTGCTCAAGGACATGGAAGACTAGGTGGTCAAGATTAAGAAGAATTTAAAGGCAGCTCAGGATAGACAGAAAGTTTATGCAGAAAAGAACAAGACAGTTAGAGAATTTAAAGTAGGGGAGCGTGTACTTTTGAAAATGAATCCCAAGAAAATCTCTTTGAAATTGGGTAGTTGTACAAAGATGGCAACCAGATTTTGTGGTCCATTTGAAATATTGGACAGAATAGGGCCAGTTGCATACATGCTTGCATTGCCTTCTTCCATGAATGTGCATAATTTATTTCATGTATCTTTACTAAAGAAATATGTACATGATCCTAACCATGTTATTGATTGGCATTTGATTCAGGTAGAGATAGAGGGAGAATTTTCAGTTCAGCCAGTGCAGGTAATGGACAGAAAAGTCAAAATGCTCCGGAATCGAGTTATAGAACTAGTAAAATTTCAGTGGAACTGCTACGGTCCTGAAGAAGCTACACGGGAGTTTGAGGATGTTGTGCGGGCATAGTACCCACAACTTTTTGAATAAATTTGAGATTTTGATCTATGTTTTGTATATGCACTGAGGACAATGTCAAAATAAGGGGGAGGGGATGTAACACCCCATATTTTGAACCCCCATTTTGAATAATGTATTGTTACAATGCTGAGAGGCCAGAGTGCCTAGACAATTATTGAAGGGCCAGTATGCCCAAGAAATGTAATGTTTTGATCATTAATAATAATAAACACATTGTTGGCTGCTAGACGAACAAGGAATAGAGTTATAGGGGGCTATGATTCCACAAGAGAGTGAGCTTGAGGGAATAAGTGTTATTCCCATTTTCTTATTACCCTTTTTGTCTAAGGGAGGGGATCGGTTACGTGAACTTCTTGGGGAAGGCCAGGAGGTTATTGTTTTCCCCACGAGGTTACTTAAACTCGCCTCTAGCCTGATAGGGGGGTTGGAATGATGACTTGGTCACTGATTTCCCATTCACTCACTCATTCTTCCCTCACACACTCTTGTGCAAGCACTCCCATGCACTCCCTGACCCATTCATCGACCCATCCTTACCTGCGTCCTGGTTGGAAAAGAGAAAGGAAATGAAGCTGTTGAAGAATTAGCCACGTGATAGTTGGCTATAATGGTCGCTGGTGTGATCCAGCTATGACCTGGGGCTTGCATGTCTGAAATGCATTGGCCTGTGCCATATTTTTTTCATAACTGTGAGTCCTAAGAGTTCCATCATTGAGATTCTGGACCAGCTGTGTTAGAAGCCCTGGTAGGAAGGAGAAGGATTGCCTAAGGGACTGTGTGGCAGAGAAGGGTGGAGGTCAATTCTCTCGGGTGGCACAGGTTGGGTAGAAGAGAGATGGGTACTTGGATTGTTGTGGGTGTCGAGAAACCTATGAGATTTTGAGAGATGAATGGTTTGGGAACCCAAGTACACTTTGGAACCTTCCTTGTGGATTCATAGCCTTGGCTTGGGGTGACACTGCTGTTGAGATTTGGAGTAGCGATGTCTACGGTTGGGTGGAAAGTCCTTGGTCTGCAGCTAGCCGGTATCATATTTCATAAAGATAAGTGCTCTATGTCGTGATATCCCTACCTGTGTATGAATTTATTTTCGTTGTGTAATTTAATTATCATCTACATGCGTATGAATGTATTTCTGCTGTGTATATTTAATTATCATTTAACGTAATCTTTAGATTATGTATGATTGCAGGATATTGTTGTGCATTTTTTAAAATCTGTTATCTTATTCATACTTAATGACTAAAGAAGGTATCTGTAAGAGAAATAAGTCCGAGGGTGGGCTTGCAGGTAGCATACCCGGTCTATGGGTGGCTGGGTATTTTACACCCGAAAATCGTCCATCTCATAGAGAGATTGGATCATGACTGTTGAATTGATAAGCACTCAAGAGCTCGTCTCACTTAACATATGAATAACACCATTGGTCATATGGTAAATATATTTAAAGGGAAGAATGTAATGCATCGCTTAAATTGATAAGCCTATGGTTCTACACCTATGATCATATGAACATGATTTGAAGGAAGCGTTTATTTTTTTTATCACAGAGATGAAGGAAATCGTTCCATGCATGTGATAGATTTATGAAAGTAAAAGGGGATGTCGGGTTTAACGTTGAAGACCTGAAATGATGATCTCTGGTGGTCCCAAAAGTCATTGTAAATAATCAAGTTAGTTATAACGTGTTGCACAAGTCATCTCAATAACTTAAACATGTTTTGAGCATAAGAAACTATGATTGGTTCAATGGATGATGTGCTTGGGGAAGTAGACGTTCTTGTGGAAAAGAGAGGCTCACTGGGAAAGAGCGTCCTGCGAAGGAAAATGAAGGAGATGTGGACCTGAGGTCTGTGAGAATATTAGAGAGAAGAAAAAGTGAAGAAGGCGCTAATATCAGAGGAAATATAAAGCGAAGATGGAGCGAATTTCATAGAGAAGATGAAGTGCGGTGATAAGCATTTATGGTATGCCTCTGATCATGAGATAGAGTTGATTCAATAATGGATCACTGCTACTAGAGTTGAATTACTGTATAAAATCTAGTTGGATAGACTGCGTTCTATCAGCAAGCTGGGTCTTGTGGCAAGTTGGGTCTTTCTTGAGAGTTTGTGCTCTCTGAGGAGTTGGTTCTCCTTACTTCAGTTGGTGCTGATACAAAATAGTTGGTGCTAGGAAAATTCATATTACTATATTCACATATATATACATATCAATTATACAAAATCTTACACAAACATCTGGTATCTCTTGTCCATTGTGATTATGATTTAAATGTTATTAATCTGTTCAATTATGTTTTAAATGCCAACTTGTAAGAGGAAGAAAAGTTAGAAAAGTCCACACACTATTTCACCCCTCCCTCTTAGTGTGGGTGGTGTGTTCAACAACATACCTTTGCATTTGTTGGTTCACTTTATCAGTATTCTAATGAAGTCATCCATCTCTTCATCTTCCTCTGAATCATCGCTATAGCTACAGTCTGAATTTTGATTTTGTTTATCTTTCTTATTTTTCTTCTTAGATTACTTGAATGATTCTTCCTTCATGATTGGATTGTCCTTCTCTATCCCCATCTCATAATTTGTGATTATCCCATGCAATGCATTCATGTTTATTGTACCTAGGTCCACTCTTTCTTCTAGATATGGAATTTTTGAATCAAATCTCATTGGTAGAGATCTTAATGCCTTTTTCATAATGACATGTTCCTTTATCTAGTCTCCCAAGATTTTGATATTATTTAATATTTTTTCAAATCGTACAAAGTAGGCTGCTATGTTTTCATCTTCATTCATCTTCAATTTTTCAAACTTGTCTCTGAAAATATGAATTTTGGATTCCTAACTTTTGTATCTCCTTCGTATATAGTCTTTTGTTTATCCCACATTTATTTTGTGGAATCACAGTGCATAATATTGGTACGTATCACTTGAGTCACACCATTCTCGATATCATTTCTATCCCTTAAATCATTTTCTTCAAGATTCTTTCCATATCTATCTGTGGGGCGAGTGAAAGGTGCTTTGTATCCATCTACTACTAACCACCAAACATTGAATCCTTGTGCTTGAATATAAGTTTTCATTCTTCTTCTCTAGAATGATCCATTATCTACTTCTAGTGGTTAGATTTCTTATTGAAGGACCTTCTCTAATTCAAATTGTTGGATTACTAAGATGGGGGGTGAATCAGTAATGAAAAATTATAGTACTTTTAACCACAATATATTCTTCAACAATATTCAATAGTTTATCATTAACATTCAATATATCATCAACAATATAATCATAAGAAGCATCACATCACAATAGATACACAGTAAACCATAATTTATGTGGAAACCCAAATGGGAGAAAAACATGGAATTGTTTTCTTATATATCAAAAGAATACATTCATTGGAAGAACAGACTTCTTGATTCTCCAGCTACAATTGGAAGGAGACTTCAACCCCCTATTCTTAGGATACAACCTGAAGGAACCTCCAACTCCCCATTTCTCTGGCTCCAACTAGAAGGAGGCTACAAACCCCTATGTTCTTCGACTACAACCGAAAGGTGGCTAAAACCACCTATCCTTTCCTCATCCAACCACCCTAAAATATAAATGTAAACCAACTATCATGGACTCAAACACTTTCATCATCACTACTCTGTCACTATCACTGTCTATGTCTATCTCTATCTCTGTCACTGTCTCATCAACATGTATATGCTCATCAACCAACTAACACTTATACCATACCATGTATAAACTATATACCAACATACATATTATCTCATGCATCAATCATGAACCAAATATACATCAATAAAGAATAGTGAATCATGAACTAAAACATCAACCATGTGTAACCTGTACCATATACCATAACATCAACCATATGCAGATCTGAACCATATCATCAATAAAGTATCTCAAAGAAACAAGGCATGTTCCTCGTGAATATACACCATACAATATGAACATGCCTCAACCATGTACAATCAACTCAAAGCTATGAACTATAAGAACCATGTCATATGTTGAAACAGATATAAGAGTTCTCCTCAATCATCCAAGCAACCAATACATGCCATATCAAAATACCAAATAAACCATACCAAGTATGCCTCAAGCATACACCATATCATGAAAATAAGTAACCATAAAAACAAGTATAAAACTACACCAATACCTTTGAAGCTTACCTGAAACTCTAAGATGATTACCTATGGACTTCCTTCAAACTTTAGGGACATGGTAACAACATTTCATCAACCAATCATGAGCCTTTTTACATGTACACGACTTTCTCTTCTACTTCTCGCACATATACACACTTTTCTCCATTGTATCTCATGTACATACGCTCCCTTTATGACCTGGAACCTGTGTACACCTCATAAACTAGTTTTTGTTGCAACTTTGAAAATTTCTCCTTCAATCTTCCTTTACTACCTCAAAAAATGATGCTACAACCTTAGCAAAAAGATCACTAGATCACAAGAAAGATAACAAATGAATACATGTGTGAGTGTACTTGTGAATGACTCCTTGAGGTGCTTATATACTTGTGCTAGGTAACTCCTCTCCTTAATTTATGGCTTCTAGGGTTTTCTTGTTACAAAAACTTTACCCTTTCATTATGGACTTGTAACGAACTAGAGGCTTCTTGACCACTTCTTCAGAGCTTACAACTTCACAAAGTCATATCTCCCTAACCGTAAGGAACTACATGGCATTCCACATATCATCAGAAACAACATGAAGAGTATTATCCATATATGAGTGTCCTTCCTGCATTTAATCTATCCATCATGTCCATATTCCTCATTAAAATTTGGGTACAAAAAGCACACCGTCGGGTCTTCTTCAAGGGTTGAAATCAATGACAACCAAACTATAAATGAAGTTCCCAAAAAATCCTTCGAGATTTCCTTCAAACTCATCCAAAATCCAAGAGAAGTTTCTGTTAACTCCTATGAAACAAATTGTAGGAGTTCCCATCAATTCCTCCAAAATTTTAGAGGAGTTCCCATTAACTCCTCTTAAATTTAGGATCATTTCCCATTAACTCCTCCAAAACAAATCGGAGGAGTTCCCATCAACTCCTCTGAAATTTTAGAGGATTTCCCATCAACTCCTTTGAAATAAAGTGGAGGAGTTCCCATCAAATACTCTAAAATTTTAGAGGAGCTCCCATTAACTCCCTCGAAATTTTGGAAGAGTTCCCATTAACTCCTATGAAACAAATCAGAGGAGTTCTCATCAACTCCTTTGAAACCTACAAAACTTCCTTTAGTAATTGTTCCATAACATTTGACTAAGGTATTCAGTTTGCACATTCTTTATATCGTTGGAAAGGTATTTTTGAGATATAAAACTTTCTAGTTATATGATTTGAAAAATTCCTCACATATTGTATGCATATTTTGGGATTAAGATATGACACCTTTTTAACATCCCCAGAGATAACGACGCCGAAATCAAGGGTAGCGGAACCAAGAGACAAACTCGGAGAAGAACATATGAAATCTCACTTAGTTAATTTTTCAGTTCTATGGTTTCAAATGTGTAGTGATAATAGTGTATTTTGAGGGATATTGTTTGGTCACTCATCCACTTCATGTTGAATGGTGCTAGGTACCAATGTCAAGAGGCGGTTGTACTCAACATCCTCATAATGTGATATACAACCAAGGATAATAGAACATTAACAATGAAATCAATTGTCACAACCACAAAGAGTAGTGAAGGGAATCAAACTTGAATGGATGAAGAGAGATTCTGAACCCTACGATGACCAAATATCACAATAGTCAAGAAAACCATTACGGTATATGAGGCACACTTTGGCCGAAATCTATGACGACCTACCAAGTGCTAGAAGAAAATTTTGAAATGTAGCTGATGTCTTTGATTCTCATCATTATAAAGAGAATAAATACAAAATATTAGGAAATTAAAGGTCATGGGGGTAGGTGGAAGGCCAAGAGTCATATTGAGCCTCAATAAATACTATAATTATGCCCAAAGGAAGGGAATTTTGTCTCTTCAAGAATTGTATACATTCATTGAACCATTTTGTGAAAGAATACCGTGTTAATTGAAATTGAGGAGAATTCCTTAGATATTTCATGTACTATTACTGAAACTATTAATGAGGAGAAGCTTGTTTGGCCAAGATATTTTATGAAGAACTCAGATTCTCGTGTTGGACGTATTGTGGACAATTCCTCTAAGTTATTCTCAACACTCGGGTTGTGTAAGGATGTACTTCATATTGTAGTATATTCTTGTGTATGGTGGTTGAATTTTTATTTATGTTCTTTAGGGAATTCTTGTCTAAATTCACAGGCATGGAACGATAAATAATTATTTAAATTCTAGACTACTTTGTGTGAACTAAATAGGGTATTTTATTTGTGTGAACTATTTCCCAGGCCTTTGACATGAGAATAGTTGGTTCTATGTTTACTTTCTGTTTTTCTTAGTTTAGTTAGAATACATGCATTTTAGATTAGCTTCATTTTGTTTGAAAACACATGTTTTTCAACAGAGGACAAACACCTTCAGTAACCACTCACACAACCAGATCAAAGATCAACACACTAATGTTTTGACGTGGTAAAAACCGTATGGGGAAACATCCACGGCCCCATCCAATGGGACCACTTGGAGAAATTTATTAATGCAAAAGAAAAAGGTTACAAAGAGATTTTATAAGAGTGTTTCTCACAATCGATCATCGACAAATGGCCATCCATGAAATAGATATCATGGACCAATCAGGTGTTATGCCATAGATTAATGGTCATTAATATCGAGGAGAATATGAACTGTCGGATTACTCTATGTTGGGAACATATCGTGACTGTCGGATTTCCTAACTACAACTGCATACTAATGCATACTAAAGAAATACACTAAGAAACACACTTTTACCTAACGACACATTACACCAAGTGGATCTTAACTAACTCCTAAGTGTCTAAATATCATCCCCCCTTAATAACAACTTGGGATATGATTGAAGAATTTACAATAGTGACATAATAGGAGAAGGAAGGAGGCATTACAACCTATACCCCCTTAATGACAACTTCCTAAACTCCTAACATAAATCAAAGTTTGGAAAACTTTTCTTCTATAAGAGACTTTGTGAAAATGTCTGCAACTTGATATTTTGTAGGGAAAAAGAGAACTTCAATAACTTTATCATGAATTATATTTCTAATGAAGTTCATGTGTAGCTCGATGTGCTTGTTGTGCTGATTTTGAATTGGGTCTTTGGTGAGATTGATGACACTCTGATTGTCACACCAAAGGCTGGTTGGATGATGTTGTTGGAATCCAAACTTTGAAAGGATATGTCGAAGCCAAAAGGCTTCTTGAATTTCATTTACTGCTGCTCAATACTCTGCTTCTGATAAATAAAGTGCAATATCCTTTTGTGTCTTACATGCCCAAGTGACATGTCCTGAACCAAGGCTGAAAACATAACCTGCAGTAGACTTCCAATCACCAGGGTTACCAGCCGAATCTGAATCAGTGAAACCAACCAATAAAGGAGTCCCCCCTGAACTGTAATGTATCCCAAACTGAACTGTACCTTAGACATACCGAAGCATCCTTTTGGATACTTTCCATTGGATTTCATGGGGTGTTTTCATATACTAGGAAACAAGACCAACAACAAAAGAAATATCAATATGGGTATGAGTCAAGTATAAGAGGCTACCAACTATCTGATAGTACAAGGTGGCATTAACTTTTGGAGAAGTACAAGTGGTAGCTAGCTTGACTCCAGAATGGAAGGGAGAAGGGGTTGGTTTACAATCGTCCATGTGAAAGCGATGAAGAAGGTCACAAGCATACTTAGACTAGGAAAGAAAAATTCCTTCATTGGCTTGCAAAACTTGGAGGCCAAGGAAATAGTGCAAAAAGCCTAAGTCTGTCATTTCAAATTTCTTCTTAAGGCTCGTTTTCATATGGTTTAAAATTTTGAGTCACTACTAGTAAGGATAAGGTCATCAACATAAAGGACAAGGATTATGATATGGATTCCTACTTTCTTGGTATAGACATTAGAATCAAAATGACACCTAGAGAATCCAGTGTTAATAAGAAAGTTGCCCATTTTGTCATACCAAGCTCGGGGAGATTTCTTAAGACCATAAAGAGATTTATTAAGGCGAAAAACAAGGATAGAGTCATTATGTACATAGCTAGGAGGTTTTTCCATGTAGATTTATTCTTGCAAATATCCATGCAAGAAGGCATATTTAACATCCATCTGATGGACCTCCCATTTATGTGAGGCAACAAAAGAAAGAACAAGGTAGATGCAATTCATTTTGGATACAAGGGAAAAGGTTTCATTATAGTCAATTACTTCAACTTGGGAAAATCCTTTTGCAACTAATTGAGCCTTGTGTCTTTAACCACTTCCATCTGATGCATACTTAGTTCTATAGACCCATTTACATATGACAAGTTTTCTTCCTTGTGGAAGAGGTACAATATCTAAAGTATCGTTGGCCATTAAAGAGAGATACTCTTCGTTCATTGATGTATCTCGATCTAGATGACCTGAAGCTTCTGAAAATGTCTTTGGATCATCAGTCTCTGAAACTTGAGCCAAAAGAGAAGAGGCTCGTTGGAACTATGAACATGTTCGATGCTGATCTAAAGGGTCATCGACAAGACCACCAACTTCTTCTTGTGTTGAATAGATCCATCTAGGAAGTAGAGGAATTGGTGTTGGTTCAGGTTCAAAGGACTCATCTGGAGGAAGGTGAGCAAGTGGAGGTGGATTTTCATCCTCACTATCATTATATGAAGAAGAAACTAGAATAGGAACATACGAAGGAACAAACGTCGAAGATGGTTTGCAGGCCTAAGAAGGCACATTCATCGAATTAGACTCACAGGCCAAGAGATTTTCATCAAATTTAACATATCTTCTACTAATAATTTCATTCCAATGTGGTTGAAGAATTCTATAACCTTTGACATCTTCAAAATAACCAACAAATATACACTTCTCACTTTTAGGTTGTAATGCTTTCCTTTTCTCATCAAGAATGTGAGCCCATGCTATACTGCCAAATACACAGAAGTGGCTTACATCTAGTTTAATTTTAGTCCAAGCTTCTTCCGCTATTATATTTTTAAGAGCCTTTGTGGGAGTGTGATTTACTATGTAGTTTTCATAGTTGATTGCTTCCTCCCAATACTTTAGACTTAATCCCTTAGATTGGATCATATAATTAGCCATTTATTTTAATGTGCAATTCTTGCTCTCAACAACACCATTGTGTTGTGGTGGATATGGAACAATGTGTTGCATTTGGATTCTATGTGTAGTACAATAACTTGTAAAATTATTTTTCACATATTTGCCTCCATTATATGTTCTTAACTTTTGAATTTGATGTCCATATTGTTTTTCTACAAGGGCCTTGTAGGCCAAAAACTTGTCAAAATTTTTTCTCTTAAGTTTAAAGAAGTAAAACCAAGTACGTCTAGAAAGGTCATCAATGAAAGTTAAGAAATACTTGCACCCAGAAAAATATGGAGAAGAAAGTGGACCACACAAATCACTGTGCACAAGCTTCAAAGGGCCTGAGGCGTGCCAAGAGGCACATTTTTCAAAATTGTCTCGATGATGTTTGTTGAGAACACAATCAGCACAAACACCATCTCTACATGAAACAGGAGGAAGACCAGTCACCATATATTGATTACATAGTTTTTGCAATGAGCGATAGTTTAGATGACCAAACCTCTCATGCTAAAATTTTCTCAAATCATCGCTATGAGAAACAAAAACTGATGAAAAATATGATGACCCAAAGTTGTCAAACTTGTACAACCTGGTAATATCATAAAAAAATTCAGTTGTAATAACATGCTTAGGATATTTTAGATCCTTGATTACAACTTGGTGAGGTGAAAAATATACGATTTTACCTTCACCTGAATGAGTGATTTGATATATTGATACAAGGTTACAAGAAAGACTTGGAACACATAATACATCATTGAAATGACCATTATCTACTTGAACTGTTCTAGATCCTACAACACTAAGTGATCTATCATCACCAATGAATATTTTCTTGTTGTTACATTCATTTAGATCATAAAATATGTCTTTATCCTTATCCATATGATAATATGCTTCAGAATCAATAACCCACTCATCAGAAGAAGAAGTTGAAGTTGTATTGAATGAGAAACCAGAAGTAAAAAATCCATGTCCATGAGAAGAAGAAGAAGAAGAATTAGAATCAATATTGATGTTGTGCTTATTCATTGTTGCTTCTAAAGCTTCCATCTTCTTGAAACATTTGGCCTCATCATGACCATCTTTATCACAAAAGTTGTAATGTCAGTCAATCTTCTTATTTTTGTATTTTTCTCCTTTGTCACCATTAGGAGTTTAAGTTGTCTGAGCAGGTTTGAGACCCTTATGTTGCTTGTTGTTGTAGCGAGGATGTTGCTTCTTGGAATTCTTGGGTTTATCTCTTTGCTAGGCAACTAAGGCTTTGTTGGAGATACCTGCAGTGTTTATCACTCCAAGTTGTACAAGCTTATCTTCCTGTCTAATCAAAGAAACACAAAAGGACTCAAGAGTGGTTTTTTATAAGTTGTCCCTAGAGCCTCTCTCATGGCATAAAAGGAAGATACAAACACAAAATATGCACTACCTAGCTTAGAGAGAATAAGATAGATGCAAYGCTCTTCCTCCATCTTTATATCACATTCTTCACATAAAATTATGAGTGTTTTAAACTTAGATAGATAGTCTCCAATGCAAGAAAAATCACTYRGATTTAMAGTCAATAMTTGATTTTCTAACTRTTGTTCTCGAATAATATTGAGTTTACCAAAAACAGATTCAATCTTTTTCCAAGATTCATCGGGGTCATCAATTTATTTAAGGTAKAACCTYAAATTAKGAGAGATGGACATTCTAATTAGTCCATGTTCTTCKTCACTCCTATTATCCCATTTTAATTTATTATCAGCATCARTRGGTTCTTTTTCATTTCCMAAGGTAATCYGRTACAAGCCTTTACTTCTTAATAAATCCTCCATATGAAATCTCCATTGGAAGTAGTTGGTGCTAGTAAGAAAAAKATTACTGGAAGAAGGCATATTAAATAAGGATTTAAAAACTGACTGATGATTTGGATGTAAATATCTCAAAAAATTGTGTGGTTTAWAAAAAAACRRCACTAAAAACGGACTTYAKATGTGAAAGTTAYKCCCTTTTAAAACAAAACATAAATGGTAACCAAAGGACCACRTGGTGGTGTAAGTTGCTTTATGAAGTGACCCACTTTTATAAAGAGAAGTGGGGATCACTTTTACAATGAAATTATTTTATAAAATAAAAGATGCATGCAAAATAAATAACTCTAAAATAAAATATTAAAGCTACTTATAGTGATTCACTTATATACTTGAAGTAAAATACACTTTACAATTTGAGCATGAACTTTTTAAAAAAAAGTAAGGAAAAAAGACTTGAACTCAAGACCTCTTACTTAATAAGGAAACTTTTAACCAAATGGTCTAGAAAAATATATTGTATCGTTTAGAAAGAGGATTGGGGTTGTTGTTGTTTTTGTTGTTATTGTTGAAGACAACCTTAGAGAGCGTGCTAAAAAAAAACTATTTTCACACAAGAAAACAATTTCGCTTCTCAATGACAACAAGGAGTAGATCTCGATTAGCTTACTCGAAAGATGCACCTTTTCCTATCTGTTTCTGATTTTCCAAGATCGCACAGGGCACGGGGAAGAGAGCATACACAGATCTAAAAGAGTAGGAACCCAGAAACAAATAATATAAAACCAAAATAATACTTTGCAAAAATTTAAAAAATGCGTATTCAGGATTTATACCTCCAGATTTGACTGAAATTGTCATATCTTGGGAAAATAGAAACCTTTTAGAGTGAAATGAAAAGTGTTCCTGACTTAAATGAGTTCTTCAGATGTAATGGAACAATCCTATTAGAACATAAATGTACTAAAATGACAAAAAATGGATATGAGACAACTCGGCTTCACGATCTCGATCTACAACATGAGAGGGTATTCAAACAAGCTTTGATACCATGTTATACAACACATGTATTCCAACATAGGATGAACACCTTCAGTAACCACTCACACAACCATATCAAATATCAACACATCGATGTTTTGGTGTGGTAAAATCCCTACGGGGAAACATCCACGACCTTAGCCAATGTGACCACTTGGAGCAATTTATTAATGGAAAAGAAAAAGATTATAGAGATATTTTACAAGAGAGTTTCTCACAATCGATCATTGGAAAATGACCCTTCATGCTATTTAAATAGATATCATGGACCAATCAGGTGTTAATCCACGAATCAATGGTCATTAAGATCGAGGAGAATATGAACCGTCAGATTACTCTATGTCAGGAACATATTGTGACCGTCAGATTTCCTAACTACAAATGCATGCTAATGCATAATAAAGAAACACACTTTTACATAACAACACATTAGACCAAGTAGATATTAACTAACTTCTAAGTGTTTAAATATCCTAACACATTTAACACTTTACCTTAGGAAACCTTCCTCGTCGGATCGGGCTGCAACCAGTAAAACACAAACCAGGAATTGTTGTTGGGCCATAATCTGGATGGGTTCCCTATTCCAAATGATGAGAGGTCTAATTGGGAATCCTTACCAGGGGTAATCCTTGGTGTTGACAAGAGTGATTTTTCACCTGTCAACACTTCCTCAACCATTCCTGAGGATTGATTTCGTGTTTATTTTCATCTCCACTAAAGTTAGGTATTTCCATCGATTCTTAATTGAGGTCTTTGAAACCCTGATTTGGAGTCTGTCCTTCTAGTCGACCTTTATTATAATGTATCTCTGAAATAAGATCCCTCCTAAGCATGGAATGCTGACATGTATTACTCTTATATGTCTTCTCTACAATGCCATAGGTCTAACCAAATTGTTTTGAGCCAACTAAACGTTATGGTGTTTTTCCCAAAACATTTTTATTTTTGGTATTTTCTAGAGAGTGGACTTTTACAGAATGCAATATGTCCAATATTTTAGATACGATTCTAAAATTTGTACACAAAATAGTATTGAGTGTCCTCTTTCTAATGAAACTAGTTGCATTGAATTTAGATCCTCACTAAAGAAGATATGTTTCTTTTATTGATAACACATTTTTGAGAATAGTTATAGGACTAGTCAAATAACCCTACCTTCATATTTGAGTTAAAGTGATCAAAACTCTAAAATTTTTATCGCAATTACTTGACAATTTCTCCTCAAGATATTGTGAAATCCACAGTCTGAAACATCACCAAACAAAAGTTATAGTGAAATTCCCAAAATGACTCGTTTAAGATTGATTTCTGGGTTAGTAAAACACCCTAACTTCCACATGATGTATCTTCGAAAGTAAAATGATCCATAATATGAAAAATTTACCAAGAGTATTTTGCTATGTCATATCGGTATCATGAAAATTTAACAGTATGAAAAATTTAATAAAATAAGTTATAGCAAAATTTCCAAAATGACTCGTTTGAGATTGATTTCAGGGCCAATAAAAATCCCTTGTATAGGATGTATCTCATAAAGTAAAATGAACCAAAACCTGAAATTTTTTTCAAGCGAACTTTGTTGTGTTTTCTCATTATCATGAAAATTTTATAGTCTAAGACTTTGCATAAAAAAAATATTGAGAAAATGCCAATATGACTTGCTTGAAGAAGCAAATCCCTAGGATCGATGCTTTGATACCAAATGTTATGATCCAAATTCTTAAAATATCAAAACAGACTAGAAGTACACACCATGTACACCAATGAGAGAATGGAGCACAACTTGAATATATATAAGAGATATGAGTTACACAATACATCCTTAAATAATGGGAGAACCTCCTCCTAATACCTAATTACGTTAATACATCACAATTCACATGTATACAATAATGAATACATGATTTCTTTATATACTATTCACACATTGCATATGAGGCCCGTTTAGCATTAGATCAACCCTATGAAATATACATTTACCAATTACATGTACATTTAACTCCATAAATTCCCCCCATGAGGGTCATATCATATACTTTTAACCCCATATATGCCCCCCTTGGGGTCGTATCATCCTTAGTGGTTATGTCACATTGAGACATTCATCTTAGTTGGCTCGTGTCAACTTCCTATATTCATGAATGGTTATGTTTCCTTGTGGTGTCAATTGAATGTGCTGTGAAATTATGGCATTCATAAAGGATTTTGTCACATTGCGACATTCATTGAGGGTTACGTAGGACTGTGACATTCCTTTATGGTTATTTCAGATTTAAACATTCATCTTGCCATGTTAATGATTATGTGGCATTCTGGCGTTCATCAAATTTCATGTCACATTGTGATGCTCATTAAATATTTTGTTGCATTGTGACATTAATGAAATTTGATGTCACATTATGGCATTCATAAAGTATTTTGTTACATTGCGACATTTATTTATGGTTATGTTGGGTAGTGACATTCCTTAATGGTTATTTTGGATTGCAACATCCATCTTGCTGCATTAATGACTATGTCATGACATTCATCAAATTTCATGTCACATTGTGATGTTCATTAAGGTTTTGTCGCATTTTAGCATTAATGAAATGTGATGTCACATTTTGACATTCATTAAGGGTTTGTTCACATTACAAAGTTCATCAATGGTTATGTTGGGTTGTGAATTTTTTCAATGGTTATGTCAAATTGTGACATTAATTTTGTCTTACTTTATGTTAAATTGCTATGTTTCTTAATATTTATGTTGCATTGCAATGTACATCAAGGATTATGTTGCATTGAGTTCTTTTGAGTTTGGTCAGCCATATCCCAAATTCCTCAATAGTTATGTTAAATTTTAACATTCATCTTCACTAACTTATGTAAATTGATGTGTTTGGAATCCCAAATGGTTATGTTGCATTGTGAAAATCATGGGGGATATCTCACACGAAGTTTAGTTGACTTTGGTTGGCCATTGTTCAGTATAGTTGAATATGGTGTTTGATTGTGGTTGGTGAGGGTTAATTGTTTAATAAACTATGTCGCATTTCATAGTTTATCAAAGGTGATGTCGCATTGCAAAATTTTTATTTAGTTATGTTTGATTACGATGTTCAAACATGGTTGTGTCACATTGCAACATTCATTTTAGCTAACCTTATGTCAAATTATTTTGTTTCTTAATGGTTATTTTAGGTTGTGACATTCATCTTTCCATGCTAATGGCTATGTCAAATTGCATCATTCATCAAATGTCATGTCACATTGCAATGTTCATTAAGCGTTTTGTTGCATTCTAACATTCATCAAATGTGATGTCACATTGTGACTTTTATTAAGGGTTTTATCCCATTGCAATGTTCATCAAGGGATTTGTTGGGTTTTGATATTCTTCATTGGTTATGTTAGATTGTAACATTCATTTTGAAATACTTAATTATAACATGGATATGTTTGATTGTGATGTTCCTCAATGGTTATGTCACATTGATACATTCATCTTGGTTGAATCGTGTCATCTTCCTACATTCATGAATGGCCATGTTTCATTATTTGATTGGGAAGGGAGCGCACTGGACAGGAAGAGAACCTTCGAGTGTGGCTTCACTTTGGAATCTGCCATGGTTTCTTGGTGTAGAAGGAAACAAAATTATATGGAATTGAGCACCACAAAAGTAGAGTACATTGGATTGAGTGTGGAAGTCCGCGAAGCAGTGTGGCTTTGCAAGCTCCTTGCATATTTATTTGGACATGTGCTAGATTCCACCATTATTCATTGTGATAACCATAGATGTGTGAAGCTCTCATAGAATCCAATGTTTCATGACAAATCAAAACACATTGAGGTCAAGTACCATTACATCCGAGACATGGTGCAAAGGAAGGCAATATTTTGAAGTTTGAGTACTTCTATGATACACCTGGTGTGGAAGAGAATGCCTCCCTCATTGAGATGCAATGTTAATGCTTGCAACTTCCTGAGACATTCTCCAGAACGTACTCCTTTGTGACTAAGTTGGGTTGATCTATGAGGACAATATCCAAGAGGGATAAGTGAGTTTGGGCTTATATCCTAACATCCCTTGTGGAGAAGACATTAGGACACATCAAGGGAGTTGAACTTGACGTCACACACTATGGGGAGTTGAATCTAATGTTTTCAAATGGATTATCCTCTAGAATTCCAGATCATACTCCTTTGTGACTAAGTTGAGTTGATATGTGAGGACACTTATCGAAGAGGGATAAGTGGGTTTGGGATTATAGCCCAACGTCCCTTGTGGAGAGCACATGAGGACACATCAAGGGAGTTGACCTTGACGTCACACACTATGGGGAGTTGAATCTAGTGTTTCCAGAGGGATTAGCCTCTAGAATTCCAAATTATACTCGTCTGTGACTAATTTGAGTTGATCTGTGAGGACACTTATCAGAGAGGGATAAGTGGGTTTGGGCTTATAGCCCAATGTCCCTTTTAGAGAGCACATGAGGACACACCCCTTGTGGAGAGCACATGAGGACACATCAAGGGAGTTGATCTTGATGTCACACACTATGGGGAGTTGAACCTAGTGTTTCTAGAGGGACTAGCCTATAGAAGTCCACATGGGAGTGCCATGTGTGGCATACCTTTTCTACAATGCCCCGAGTAAGCATCGAGCAGACCTTTTTCCTGTATTGGACTACAGACCAAGGGAGATAGGATACATTTATCACAAGGGTGTACTTGTTGTAAATGGGCCCAAGTATAGTCCTTCCTTGATCATGAAAATGACTGATATGGACTCGAGGTGCTTTCCATGTGTCAGATAGCATCGGGCTGACACTCACTCACATGGGTGTACCTATGGTGAATGGCCCAGGTGTAGTCTTTATCCTTAGTCATGTTGATTTGAATAGGAATGATAAATACTCAAGATGCTAGATGTTATAACATGCGGACCCAGAGTGAGCCTGATCTTAGAGAGAGTCAGTTGGATCAGAGGGAGAGCCGCAGAGGGATTTTCTCCTCGATTCAAGTGGGAGAGAAACATATCTAAGGACTGATATATAGGTTTCATGAGTCTATGGCGAAGTTTTGATACTTCAGATACAAGCTTGGAATGATGCAGAAGGTCTCCCTCAATGAGAGGGAGTGTTGATGTTTGGACAACATCAGGAAGACATTCTCCTAGAGTAATAATTAATAATATAATTATTGATTATTAAATAACATTTATAATGAATAGTTATTGATTATCCAATGGAAACCTCCTTTTATTGATGATTACAATATGTTATCTATATATGGAACACTCATAATTGTAATAATATATAGAATATACAATATCATCTCATATAGAAAAATCAACAATCCTTTGTTGAAGAGTATATGTTCATTTGGGAAATATGCAGTGAGCCAATCATTAGCTCATCACTTGGTGCATCCTCTTAGTTATATGATAAATATTTTGTATCTAACAGACATGATGCACAAGGAAATTAGCCATTGATTGAGCCAATGATTGGCTCACTGCATGGTTCTTAATTTTTCCTATGTTCATTTGAATGCATATAAATTGGTAGGTTTGATACTAGATGTTATATGTCCTTATCTGTAACATATATATTCTCTACCCATAGTTCAACAATCTAGGATATATTTCTATGTAGAAACTATATGTCCTTTTTTTATCATCTTTATGGGTTAATTTGAGGAAATTCAACATGTCACACATCAGGTATCAATATTTATTTAGTGCATCAATTCTCATAGCCACAAAGTCCCTAATTTGACATTGCATCTTGAGGACCGTCTATAAGAAGTTGTTTCTTCCTATATTATGACTAGGGTTCCAAATGTGAATGTAGGAAGGTTCCCATTCCCTTGGGTTGGCCTCTCTCCACTTCAACAAGGCTTCCATCTCCAACAATTTGATGCCCTTGTAGGCGTCCTTTAAGTCCCCACTATGAGACATAGAGTCAAAATATTTACTCATGCTAGCAAGTT
>JZKD02S1980360.1:43373-62724 GCA_000966675.3 Picea glauca
CATGCAAATGGGTCTTTTAGTAGATGATTTCATGCTAGGATGGTGTAGTTATGTGGGGGAAGACTAATGCCTATAAAAGTTGTCTCCCTTCTTTTGAATGATAAGTGGTATCCAAACACTATCACCTTAAGTTGAGGTGGTTTCATTATGTAAATACAAGGTATGTGCAGTTTGTTGGAAACCCCCTTATCAGTTAAAATCCCCATCCTCACTCCCTCAACACCATTAACGAGTGATTATACATAAAGTGTTTTCTAAAAATATTCATGGTTAATGGAATAAAAATTGTGATAAGACACACCGATAATTTATATCTCTTGCATCGACATTAGATATGAAAAAGATATGGCATTTCATATGACTGCAAGATTCATATTTCCATAGTGATCTAAACACTTAAACAATTATAATCAAATTTCTAAGTGTCTTTACCCCCAAAAATCCATCAAGATTCATGACCCTTGATCTAAATGGTATAATGTCATCTTTTACAAGAGTTTTTACAATTCCAAGTGGAATCCCCACATGTTTGATCTAAAATGGACCCAACCTTAACTCATTCGGAATATTAACCAAAAACCAAGAATTTAATGGTACATTCAGAAAGTTAAAGAATAACACAAATTGTTCTAAGGAATAATGTTGTACATAAACACATATCTAAACATAATAGACCAACTATTCACATCATATACACAGACTTATGTGAGAAGCATCCCTAATATTGAAGAAAAACCCAAGACAAGATGATTAATTATTAACTTATTCAAGTATATATATGGCATTCCTTGTCTTGAGCACACTACCTTCTCTTTATAATATCCATGATAGAGGTAAAACAAAATATACAATCGTTAAGGAAATGTAATGAGATGAAGCATGGAATTTCAAAGTATATGTATGGCATTCCTGGTCTTGAGCCCACTACCTTCTCTTTATAATATCCATGATAGAGGTAAAACAAAATATACAATCGTCAAGGCAGTGTAATGAGATGAAGCATGGAATTTCAAATCCTTATTGCTTTTTTTTTAATGATGGTTAGAAGCATGAATTTGAAATCCTTATTGTTTTTTTTTTTTTTTTACGATGATTCTAATTCTTCAGTGCCTTTGATTTTAAGTTGTATGCAATTCATAAAGTGTTATTTGCTACATTATTTCTTTCATCGGTTAGTGTTAAGAGAAGTTCAAGGATAACCATGAAGGTAGTGTATTTAGGTTAATTCAATGTATTAATTCTATAAATAGCATGTATGCATAACTTATGTTTATAATGTATTGAATACAATTTTTTTTTTAATCTATATGTTATATTTGTCATTCAAAGAGTTTATTCGAGGTTATATTTCATTTGATCCAACCATGTCGATAAGGTCATTTGGCGTTTTATTAGCAGTAATGGTACTAGTCGTGGTTGTGGGGAATGTTGTGGGTGTGTTAAATAGAAACATCATATCATTTACCTATAACACAGAGAAAATATATTTTCCATTCATATAAGGATGGGTTATATTTCATTTGAACCATCCATGTCAATAAGGGCATTTGGATTTTCAATAGCAGTAATACTATTGGTTGTGGTAGTGGGAAGTGATGCGGTTGTGTCAAATACAAACTTATTAGCGTCTTCCTGTAACACCAAGAAGATTAACCACAGCAGCAGAAAACCAAAAAAAAGATTAATAAGATTAGGTGGAACACTCCTACAATAAAAGGTACAAGTAATTTTGACTGGTGATCTTAAAGTTTAAACTTCAAATTGACGTTTGAATTATTTTCATTTCCATCATTTTTTACCTTTTACTTTTTTATTACTAGTTAAATTTTTTGAAAAGAAAGGGTTACTTTCCAAGCATGAATGAGATGATTTACAACTATATAGAGATACTTTATTGAAAAGTATATGCTCATTTGGAAAATTTCCTATGAATCAATCATTACCTCATTGCTTGGTGCATCTTCTCAGTTAGATAATAAATATTGTGTATCCAACTCCAACAAACACGATGCACAAAAAGTGAATCAATAATTAACTCAGTGCATGGTGCTTAATGTTTTCCATGTTCAAAGATATAAATTGATAGATTTAACAACTAGATGCTACATGTCCTTTAAAATAGTAAAGAGCTCCTCACCATTTTGAAAAGGTGAATATGTGGGGCCAAATTTATACATAGAGATTGATGTAAATATTAATGTGCTTGGTGAGTGCATAAGAGGTGATTGATGTGCTACGTGAACACACATGTAGGTGGTGTAAGATGCATTTACATACTCGATAACTTAGTGGAGTCATCAAGACTAATTCAACGCCAAAGAAATAATTGAGAATTAGTGCTACTTGACTAGACGTGTGTGGCTCAAACTTATGCGTGCAATCTTACGGCGTGTCCTTTGCACGGAGCATTCCTTAAGCATACCATTGGGGAATCTGGTGGCCCGTTGCATGTGTTATGCTTTCTCTTGTAGAAAGCCTTGAAAATGCCTCGTCGTCCTTGGCTCCTCCACATAAAAAAGCACATAAAAAGCATTGCGACAAGAATATCGTGTTCTTGGAAATTTCTTGGAAATATGACAACCACCCACGCTCCCCGAAATATTTCCCCAACTTGTCTTCGCAGCTACTTTTCCTTCTCCTTTCCTACTCAGAAGTCAAGAATGTGTGTATGTATACACATTGAGTAAGCCAGTGCACCAGTGAGTAAGCCTTCGTTTGTTGGCAATTTTATGGAACTTTTTGGCATTACATGGTAATTGGTACAATTACATACCCAATATCTACATTTGTCATCATTGAAGCTGCAAAGGAATGGTCATGTGATTTCAAAAGAACATAACTATCAACCCCATAGCCTCAGATACTACATCCATCCCTATTGCAATTTGACCTTTATTATCATTATCATTTTTTCATTCATGCACAAGAGAAGAAATATACATTTTATAATCCAATATTAAAGAGATCGTAATGGTCGTCCTATGTAAGGTTGAACTAATTTTAAAATTTATACGAAACTAACAGAGTATAGATATATAAAGAGCACAAAGCAAGATGTATCGGTATTGAAGAGATTGTAATGGTTATTCCATGTAAGGCTGGCTCAATTTTAATTTTTATACAAAACCAATAAAATACACACACGTGCGCACATAGAGACACACAAAGAGAACATGTGTAAATCCATCGTAACTTAGAATCTTTTAAGCATGAGATTTGCATTTCAATTTATTTTTTGATCCCTCGAAATGCTTAATAGATCTAGAGTTAAGATAAATATATGCTCTTCTTTAACCTCTCTCATCCCTATGACCTATTGAAAATCTATTGTATTTTTTAAATAATAATGTTATTAGACTTGTTCAGAAAAACATATTACTTAAAATTTATGTATCCAAATGATTCCTAAATGAGGGACTTATGGCTCACCCACTTCACCAACATGGATACTTTACGGAATGAACTTTTTGTTCTAAGTTCTTAGTATTGGATAGAGATATTGGTCTTCAAAATGACTAGAAGGCCTTTGTTCTCTTTTTAGTTTTGAGTGCAAAATTATCTTTCCATTATTCTCTAGTGAGCATGAAATGATGGTTTTGTTACAATGTTGTTGGAACATCAAGCATTGATGGTTCATCATTCATCTCTTGGGTTCACTTGATCGAGAGGTTGACCTACATAGGGATACAATCGGTCGGGCGATCGACCAACACACTACATCAGTTAGGTGATCGAACAACACACTACATTAGTTGATCGAGTAGTCGACTTGCATTTTGATTTGACAGTTGACCAGCAGTCGAAGATCGTYGGGCGGTGGATCAACCAGCCCATCATTCGACTATGAGTTGAACGTGTAGGCTATTGGGTTGAGCATCCTTGTTGAGTCAACTTGACAACRAGGATTTGGCAGATTCAACTCTAACAACCGACAGATTCAACTCCAGGATCTACTGTGTGATTAAMTTTGGGTCGGTGGTTTGTTGATTGGAAATTATTGTTTTGCACAGATGAAATTATGAAATTTGTGTKATTAAGATTGATCATGTTGTTTTGAACATATCAAATTATGTGGTATGGGAACTAGATATGGAAACCATACTRAAAAAGAAAAGGATTTTGGTAGTATATGAAGATTGTGATTCTAGATCCAACAAACGATTAGACAAAGTTCRCTATTGATGGTAAGAAGGATGAGGTTGTTGAGGTCATCACGACCTACATTTCGCAGGAGATTCAATTTCACCTCAACAKAATTGAATGCCCTCATCATGTCTAGATGAAGMTAAAGTCTTTGTTTGACCGARTCRATGAGAKCCATGTCATGAGTTGGAAAAAGAGTTTATCTCTMTATATCCTTATTATTTTGATAGAATGGAGGACTATTTGGCATGTGTCAAAGACTCCACTTGAAATTTGATGAATCTAGAAAGAATTATCAAAATCGAGATGGAAAACTCATCGAGATGGTCCTGATGAACTTGAGAACACCATTTGATGTGTTCATGTTGACTTTCCACACCAACTAAAAAGCATGCAAGGAAGATGGTATGGATTACACCTTTGAATCTTTCTATGGTATTTTGATTACTGATCAACACAGAATGCTTAAAGAAGGCAAGCTTGGTCGTAAACAATGGGCCCACTTGCTCAAGGGAAAGAGAAAGAAAACATCTTTCCCTTGATCAGAAACCCCAGAGATAGATAGATTCCCCCCAACGAAGTCAAAAGAAGAAGACATGTCAGTATTGTGGAAATATTATACATGTGGATGAATTTTTTAAGATGTTCATTTAAACGACGAGAATGTGCATTTTTGGGCATGACATTGTGTAAGTCATGCCACTTTGTGTCAGCTGCACTTAAAGAAAAAGACAATGTTGGACAACCCAACTGAGTAATCATGTCAGTGAGTTCAACACAACACTTTGTCCAATAGGCCCTTGTATCTCGAAGAGTAGAACCAAAATGCATAAGATGCTCAATCAACTTATTGTCAGGTAAATCAATGATTTTTTGTCGCAAGTCTAGAATTTTTGTAGGTGAGTTATCATGTATATTGTTCTTTACAAATACTGCAGTAGTTGCTTGGCTACGATGACGCATAATCATGTTCAATAAGAAATAGTGAAACCTTAGATGGCTTCCAAATATTTGATCAAAGTATCTGAGAAGATGTAATCCATATTCATGCAGTTGAATATTACAAATACAAGGATGCAACCAATTAGACTCACCAGTGGGGAATAATGTGGGTAAATCCATGTCCAATAAACCTTATATATTATATTCATTGATGGGAGACAAACCAATGTTTGGCCAGTCCAATCATTCAACAGGTGTGGAATCTTCATTTTGAATGAATGTTCTTATTTCTTCCATTTCTCTCACTTAATTGGGTAGTCCAGCAACAAAAGATGAAGGATGAGCATGCAAATGATCAGGAGCCAACTCTTGAATGTCAACAACATTACTCTTTGTTTCTTTAATATCACAATCAACAAATTTAAGCCTACTTGACACATTTTTTGGCCTTCCAGGGAGAGAAGCGAGTGAATCCATGTTGATTTGAACATCCCTGTAATATTTATCCATTTGAATTTTGTAACGCAATGCATCCAAAAATCGTGATCTCTTTACATAACATTCATAATATTTAGATTATGCATCGTGTCTCCTAACAATGAGGATGTCAAGATATTCAACACGTCGTGGAAGGTTTCTTGTAATCATGGAAATATCTTGTGGAAATCTAATTTTGTGACCACTATATTTATATTGCCCACCACGAGCATGTGTCACTTGCAGTATTGGATTAACCCTTGCTATTAGCATATCTTCAACTTGGGTAAGAACATTTAGAACATGAGGTTGGTCACATGGATCCATGTTATTCCAATGAGAGAAACGATGGGAACCTCGCTCATATTTGCACCTTTTGCACATAGGACCTTCAGACCCTCTCAAAACTTGGATTCCAGGATAAGATTCATGACAAACATGGCACATTTTCACAATGGAGAGGCTATCAATCTTAGCTCGAAATTGTTTATGAAATTCGATCATGTTGGTATGAAAATGATGGAAAGTAGGTTGATTCACTTGATGGATATGAACTCTAGACAACAGAGCATGTTCAAGACCAATGTCAGAGGCCCTATCCAAATTTGGTCCAAGAGGAATTGTTGCATTGCTTCCAACATTTATTTCCCTTGAATTTATGGAGTGCATATCTCTATTTTGATTGCATTGAATGGTGTCCTAGTAAAAAAAAAAAAATGTTAATTTCCAACTTACTAACTTACAAGAGAAGGAAAAATTAAAAAAAAGGAATGCAAATGATGAACATTTACATTCTATTGCAAATAAGATGGTCTTGGTTGACCTGGACCAAGTTTATGAGAAGGCGCCACTTGAGTTTGAACATGTGTTGTTGGAATATATTGGTCGTTGAGTTCTATACCTCTATTGGAATGGTTAGTGTGCTACAAATAAAGAGAAAATAAAATGTTAATTTACTAATTTTAGTAATCTATATAACAGATCTTGTTGCAGAATTCTGACAAATAATTATGGCACTAGAATACCTTAGTTGTTCCAAGTGAAATATTTCTAATTGATTCTATTGGTGGAAGGATATTTGCTCGAAAATTTGGGAGAGGAGACACAGATCCAACAACAACAGGTAAAGGTTTCAAATTATCAACTAAATTGGCAAGAAAATTACTGTCGCCCACAAATTTAGATGGCCCCATATTTTGAATGTCTTCGAGTACTCTTCCATGGAGGTTTTCCATCCTTCCTTCATGTTGCAATCTAGGAGTTCCATTTGTAGAAGACTGAGGGTTGTCATTTGAATCTAGATTTTGAACATGATCATCTTTTGGAATATCAGAATTTTTCGCTATCAAGACAACATTATTATGAGATTGTGGAACATAAGAAATATTTAGAGTATGAAAAGATTGTGGGAAAGAAACATCAAGAGGTATTTTTGTTCGCATGATAGCAACTAAACTTCAATACTTACGACTATCGAGAAAATCATTTTCAATATTATTTCGAGTGGTTCTTGTATGATACAAAGCTCTTCTACATTCATTTATTGCATCTTTGTTTTTTTGATACCATAAATGACGAAGTTCATTTCTCCTCTCACATGTTATCGGAGAACGAGTTTGTTTCGTAATATGTTTACTTTTGCCTTCAGTAGACATTTCTACAAAAGGAAAAAACACATCATGATTAACTTGGCATATCTTGTGCCGTCAGTAAACATTTATACAATAGGAGAAAAGGAATAATTATTAAACATAATTACGAAACATAAACAAATGTCAATAGGAACTATATATACAATTGCAATTATAAAAAAGTGGGGGGAAATGGTGAAATCTTTATCTCAATCCATATGACATTGATATGAAAGTGAAAATTATCACAATTGATAATGGAATATGAACATTTCTAAAACAAGTACAATATCAAATATAATCTGAATGGTGGAATATGAAAGTAAAAAATATGAAAATGTATAAAGGAATATGAATATTTGTAGGACAAGTACAACATGTTTGATAATATTATCGATTCTTTATTATAAGGAAAAGTAGACTAAGCCAACAAATCTATTCCCAATGGTGGAATGACATCAACAGAATCCATGTTTGGAAGTAGTGGGAAAACATTTCCATTTTCAATCAGATCATTACACTAGTCTTGAAATGGAAATCTCAACCCAGAATTTTGTAACATGGATACATTTTTGATATTTGTTGGGACACAGGAGTCGGTCATCAAATCATAGAACATGAGTGGAACTTCATTGTTATTGCACATCAACACTATCCCGTCCACTGTTCGAAATGAAAAATATCCAAGACATTTTCATTTTTGTCTGTTGAAATGTGTTGCAACAAATTCCATTTGAATCCCCAGTCATCCTCAAAAGACTCCAAACTTCGTTCAATAGATGGTTGACCAAATATAAAATTATCCACTTCTTCAATAGACCAAAAAGAGGTGGAACCATCATTGATGAGGCATATAAGTTGGTTATTGTATAATGCCAATGACATAAATCGTATGTCTGTGATTAGAACAAAAGAAAAACCCCACTAATTATTTAAAACATCCATCCAATATATAGTGTACTCATAGCGAGGGTAGTCTTCATAATCTTTGTCCAAATACAACCAACACATTTTACTTTTATAGACCGCTGCCTCTTTTGGAGGTGTAGTGCCACCATAAGGAATGTTTGTACTCCTCCACACCCTGTCAAGGCTACTGCAAATGAAATACTTTGATTGCATGTTTTTCGAAATATGTTTCAAAACAACCCATTCATATTTTCTAGCACTGACATTTTCCAAGAGTGTAAAGAAACCTCAGTCTCCAACCCATATAGAACCTATGTTTTTGAATGACTTTGTAAATGGATTCATCACAAAATAATTCTTTGTAAGGGAGCATCTTGTTGGTAAAGAGAACAAAATCATGGATCGAATTGTGCATTCAATTATGTAGCTGGAATCTATAAATGGCACATGAAAACAACAAACATGACCAGTTTGATGAAGGTATCCTCCTAGGAAGTAACCTTCCTTGCCATAGAGAAAAGGAATTAGAAAACCAAATTGATTGCAGGAAAGTCGATAGCAATGCGCGGGGAATGAAGGGTTTTGTAGAATAGCATTCCAGTGTTTACAAACGGTTCTAAATCTTCTCAACACTGAAAAAGGGAGCCAATAAAATATCAGCTCCAAAATCTGGAATGGCAAACAACTCCATATGGTTGGATCCATAACGATGTGAAGAAGTGTCCTAGCACTAAAAAAATACAAGTAAAGTGAATATAACTATTATAGAATGAAATCTAAAACAAAAACCTTGTAAAATAAATCAAATAACCATTCTAATAAACATCCATTGCTATGAAGATGAGAACTTAACATCCAAAAAATATGCATAGATACTGCCAAAGGAAGATGAGGGATAAACAATTTTTTCTAGGCATTGTTATATTTATCATATTTACAGTGAAAATATATAGAATAATAATCCAAGTATTGATTTTCTGTGAATTCTTTAAGTTTCTGTCAATTTATTCACTATTAGGGTAATCTAAAAGTCTAAATTGTAATAACGTAATGAACAAACATGAAACTTAAATTTCCATTTATCATACTAACCGAAGATGTAAGAGTCTAATGCAAAGACCCTGTGGTTCAAACTTTTACATGCTTACATGATATATAATGATAAACATTCATTGCAATTATGATAAAGGATCATTCAATTATGATTAATAATGATAAACAATTATTGCAATTATGATAAAGAGTCATTCAATTATGATTAATAATGATAAACAATCATTGCAATTATGATATAAAAAAATCAATTGATGGATATGAACATAATTGTCCAAAGGATTTCATCACTCACAATTATGTGGCCTTAATTCTAACATAAACGCTTAATTATAACATAAACCCTAATTAAAATTTATAAATGAAATTAAGTATTAAAAAGTAGATTTAAACCATTATGTAATCTTTCAAAAACTATATTATTAAGATTTAATACTAAATCAATTTTGGTTTTAATGTTTTATTAAAGTTTAATTAAAAAAAATTGATTACATTAATTGAGTTAAGAGAAGGAACATATGTCCTTTCACACACAGACATTCTAGTGTTGAGTTCATAATATAAACATTATAGTGATGAGAAGAAGGAACAATTATCTTTTCTCACATTGTAGTCGCAGTGTGACGAGGGAAGGAGTATCTACCTTTCTCACAATATAGACATTGGAGCAGGGTTGGAATTTCAAAACCCACAAGCACGTCAAATTTGATGGTTTTTTCGACCTCAATAACCATTTTGCAGGTTTCTATGAAGAATCTTGACGGTTATTAAAAAAACTTAATCGTATTTGACAGGCAAATTGACCCCTCACAGGCAATTTGCCCATCAAATTCCATCCTTGCATTGAAGTGATGATGAAGAGGATGACATGTCCTTTCAAGACATTGGAATGACGATGAAAAGGATCATATGTCCTTTCAAGTTGAGTTGGTACCTTTAAAGTGATGATGAAGAGGATGACATGTCCTTTCAAGTTGGGGTGTACCTTTTTCACAATATAAACAATGGATTGATGAAGAGGATGACATGTCCTTTCAAGTTCGGGTGGTGAAGAGGAAGAGTACATACTCCTAATAGGACATTTTAACCATTTTAATAAAGCAATACAATACATTCTTAAAACTTAAATGGCTCCATTTTATATCCCTAAATAACGTTATGAAATTTCAGCTAACTCATTGTATTTAAGGTTTTTGAATCAACTCAATTCTCAAAATTTCTTGAACCCATTGCAACCCAAAATTATTATCCAAGCATTATTTTTTCATTGAATCCAACCAATTTCTCAAAATTGCGGTTTTAAGAATATATTAATTCAGGATTCCGATCCCAATTATATTTTAAGGCGATTTGATTAATCGTCCATCTCCGTACAGTAGGTTTGAATTGTTGGAACTCCACCGGATCAATTAATTTACAGATTTTAAATCGGCCTGGGCGCATTCTAGCTGCAAATATTAACGCATATGATTTGCGCGCATTCTAGTGGGCATTGTGCGTAGCATGATGCGTCCATATCAAGCTCTCTTTCTCTTTCTTTTTGGAACATCTGATCATGAATTCTCTTTAATGTCATCTTGATTCTGTGTTTAGGTTTTCTCTCATTCCATATTTGTACCGTGAATTCACATGGAGAGATGACCCGTTGAGAAAAGTGATTGCAGAACGATAAATTCTCTGCAAGTATTAGGTCACGAATAACATTTAATACTATCCAAACTTGAGCGAAGTACGTAAATTCAATTCAAGTTTTTTCGTACATGACGATTCATTTTATTGTTCGTCCGGCGACCAGATAAGTTTGTGGAATTTGGAGTCCTCAAATCAGCTTTCACCAGACATATTTCTGAAGAAGAATTTGTGCTTTCATCTCTTTTCATCAGTATATCTAATTTTATTGGCTCAGGTCTAAAAAGATTGAGAAAAACTTCATCTAAGATTTCGGAAGGAAAGCAATCAACAGACAATGATAGAAAGAGAAATAGAGAACCCACTTACTTTGTAGATATTGAAAAATATACTAAATATTTCATAAGTTCAAATTTAAAAAAGGATAAGGTATATATATCTTCGTCATACTCTATAATTAAGTCGAAAGATGTATACTTATTGGTAATGGTCATAATTAATCATCTTTTAATCTAAAATTTTGATCTCATGGCTAACAATTAAAGATGCTGGAATATTCTTAGTCGTCCTCCCAAATCAATGAATGTGATTTACTCTTCATAATCTCCTTGTATTTTTGAATGCATTTACTTTTTAACATTTACCTAATCATATTAAGAAATTACTATAACACTATATGATTGCCACATTTAAATGATTAACGTTTAACATTACCACGTTTAGATTATTAACTACGAATTTCTTCACAAATTATCCTCAAAAGTTTTATCTGCGCATTTCATATGGCTGTCCCCCTTCATCAATCACAATTATGTGACTGTGCTAGTCAACATCTATCAACCTTGAACTTAACTTAAAAAAAAATCCTACTTACAAAAAAATTGTTTTATTAAAAAACATTATAATTGTAATTGTAATTGTTTTATTAAAAAACATTATAATTATAATTATAATTGTTTTGCTAGAAAAATGCTTTATAATTATTTTTACGCGGAAAGGCGTACATCTATTGACAATGGGTAGATTTAATAGAGATTTAGTGCTTAATAAGTTTTCTATGGACAGGATTAAATATGGCTGCAATATTCTTAATAGTCACACAAAATAAATGGCTGTGATTAACTTCCTAGCTATTATAAAGACATCCGTTTATGTGTTTACTTTTTTACATTTACCTAATCATATTTAAAAATTACTTTGATAGCTAACTATGACTGTGCTAGTATATCTATCCATCTTATATACTTAAATATTCCGATTCCCACTCAAACTGTATATGAAAACACAAACATAATGAGAAGACTTCAAGCAGAGTAGTTGTACACTACCAGATTTTGAAAGTTAAAGCAAAGTAGGCTGTCCCCAGAGAATATTTTTTGCTTACTCTGAAATCCCAATTCAGATCGCTGTTCACTCATCAACCATCTTGCCAGGCTATGGCTACCGGACTACGTACGACCTGCCTTCCACCTTCAACGCATTTCCAAGAAACCTGCCCGAACTCATGGTGCCCGCTGGATTTCTTATCAGATGTTATTTTGCTTTCAAATCTCACTGTAAAACTCGCCTTCTCATTTTTCTTTTTGAAGGTCAGCGTCCTCGGCTCCACGATTATATTTAAGTTTGGAGGACTCTCAACAGCCACCTCATACACAGACGGAGCTCCCCCAACATTTATCACACTTCTCCTCGTAACACGAACTAAATTACGCGGCTTAAACACCGCGGAGAATGATGGGTAGTTCATATCTCCAGGCTGCTGTGAGTGTAAATTGGTGCAGGAGCTCGCCGTCCTTGTGAGAATATGAATTTGGCTTCTTGTGTAATTGAGGCTACACAGAAAGCTAACGTAGTCGTCAAATTTTGCATCATAGACGAGACCAGGATTCAATGCAGCACTAGGATTCACATGATCCGCGCCCATCGCAAACTATGTAAACTATGTACGACTTTATCCATGTAAACTATGTACGACTTTCTTGCAGGCTCCACATTAACTTTCATCCCCTGATCGTCAGAATTGGCCAACGCGTACAGCGATAACACAGAAGCAATAATTACGAAAAGGAGTGTACAACCAGCCTTGGTATTCTCCATACCAAACAGGATATGATATAAAGCACTGCCAAAGGCTAATACAGAGGGATTATATTTCCAGCAAATTAAGGGTAAATCCCTGTTGCTTCAATGGCGAGATTTCATGCTGAAGACGTGTAGATTTATAGGGAAGAGTGTAACTCTGTCTATGTAAATATTGCAGAGTGTTGTTTATCCATTCTCCCAAAGTGAAAAGCATCTAGGGATGTATGCACACTTGTCTTGACCATGCGTGGAAAAAAGAAGAAAGGGCATTTACACACCCAGTCTGAGAGGCCATCGAAATTGAATAACCAGACGGTGTAGATGCCGTTTCCCATTGACACATTGTGGAAATATTCGGTTCCCTTGAGACAATCCAAATTGAATAAGTGCACGGATTAGATGCTGGGTTTAAGTCAGTGAAATTTCCACGCTGACGTTTGGCTACAGTCATGTCGATACCGTGGTAAATATACGTAAGCTAGAATTGCCTTGGAAGAAGTCACAAAGAAGGATAAGGAAAAACCTTCCAATTAAGATGGGCATTGAAACAATAAACTTATTGAATATCTCTCTATATAATTTCTCTTTGTAACCACTCTATCCTCATATAGGAAGTTCCCTACCTCTTCTATTTGGGTTATAGAAGTATGAATATAGCGTAAAAAGTAATGTTTTTGAGAAGTGAGTTTTTGGGCTTTGAGTCGATATTTCCATCTTTGTGCAACTTCTGCATCTCTATATTGAACACCTTGAACAATTTTTATGGTTACTTCATCATTAAGTAATGTAATATGTTTTACTTGAGAACTCAATATTGTTTCTATTTAAATTATTTAATTTTAATTGACAAATTAATTAATAAATTAAGAAGTTTTCATTCCCAAGTTTTGAGAGTGATTAGAGGATCTGTGCCTTTTCGGACAACAATTCAAAGTCATTCTCCTTTTTGGACAGCAATCCAAATTCGTTCTTTGTTAATATATCAATTCTAGATATATGTATAATTTAAATTTTTGAATATATTTTATTCCAAATCGTTCTCACTATTCAGAAATGGAGACTACCTTGAGAAAATTAGATTTTCTATTTTAGAATTGAGGAAGGGCCATTTTATAAACCAAGATGAAAGTTTTTTTAAAGCAAACTTCTCTAGAGTCCCAACATGAGACACATTTTTTCTTTTCCCTGAGTCCTCTATTTTGTAGAGCATGGGGTCCATTTTTTTTGTTATCCCAATGATAATTTTGTAGAGCATGGGGTCCATTTTTTTTGTTATCCCAATGATAAGAGAAAAGCAAAGCCGATTTGGTGCAAGAGCTCCACTTTGGAAAAAAAATGTTATGAGGGTTGAGATTTTAGGGGGTTGTCATTAAGAATGGGGTTGATTTTATGTTGTGAGCCTAACAATTGGATAAAAGCAAAGGCAAGTGGATTCCATGGTAATGACTTTGCAAATAAGGTACTAAGGAGTACAATAGCTTAAACACCAAGATCAAAGTCCATCTATGTGGCATCCTCAATGATGTAATTGAATCAATGGGTTCAACTAATGTTCTCCAAGCCATCATGGATAAAGCCAAGATTCACATGTGTATCTATACATCCCTACCTCACCAAATTATGAGCAGAAGCCTAGCAAGACATCAAAAATAGAACCAAAGTTAGCTAATTTGGGCATGCATGTGTCCTTGAATGAAATTTCTTGCCTTAATTTTGTAGAAAACAAAATAATAACATAGGTTTCATAAATGTTAGTCTATGTATTTGGATCCAATTTCACTTATCTTACAACATTCTTAACACATGGGACATAATAATGATGTGGAACTTCAATTATGAGAAGTGATGACAAAGTTTTTCAAGATGCTAGACACCTCATGCACTTCATGTTGAAAAAATTAAAAAATTCCCCACTAAAATCAAAGAACAACATAGACTTTTATTTATGTGGCACAAGCATTCATTCCCAACTATTTCTTATCTTGCCTCATTTGTTGGCATCCCCTCGTAACCCATATTTCTTAGACAATATTTTCCAAAAGAATTACCACTAGCACAACCACACAATTAAAAGTGGTTGATATATATCAATCGGCGCCATTTTCCACCCTTTTACCTAATGGCATTGATTACCATATATCAACCACTTTTAATTATGCGGTTGTGTTAGTTGATGGTCGACCTGCAAGGGGAGGATTAGTAGATTTGTGAATTAAATTATCAATACAATTATTATTGAAATATGTAAGATATTTTAGTATGGTTGACCACCTTTAACTATGGTTGACTATGGTTGACCATGTTTGGTTATGTTTGACCATGGGTGAATTTGGTTAGCCATGGTTTATTATGATTGACTATGTTTGACTATGATTGACTTGGATGATCCGAAAGCTCTCTCTGAACATGGTCTACTATGGTTGAATTTGGTTGACCATGGATAACTTTGATTGACTATAGTTAACCATGGTTGACTATGTTTAATTATTTTTTATTGTGTTTGATGATGGTTGATAATACTTGACATGTGGTTGACCATAGTTGACCATGTTTGAATGTGTTTGACCATGTTTGTACATTCTTGACTATGGTTGACCATGGTTGATTTTGATAGAATATGGTTGACCATGGTTTAATATCATTCATAATGCTTGACCATGCTTGACTATGGTTCAACATGTTCGATCAAGGGTGGTCGTATTTAAGAATGGTTGACTTTGGTTTCCCTTAGTTAACCATGATTGATCATGTTTGACTATGGTTAATAATGGTTGACTATGGTTAACTATCTATAACAATGTTTTCCTAGTGTTGACTATGTTTGATTATGGTTGACATTAATTGACTATGGTTGTATATAGATTGGCCATCTTTGACCATGGTTTTCCATGGTAAACCATGTTTGGCTAAGGTTGACCATGTTTGACTATGGTTAACCATAATGGAACAAGGTTGACTATCTCTAACCATGGTTGACCATGCTTAGTTATGGTTGACCATGGTTAACTTTGGTTGACGATGTGAGACTATGGTTGACTTTAGCTGAATATATTTGACTATGGTTGATTATGGTGGAATGTGTTTGACTATGGTTAACTTTAGTTGACTATGGTTAGCTTTGGTTGATAAAGGTTGAAATTGTTTGATTATGTTTCATCATGTTTAACTATGGTTGGATTTAGTTGACTTGAGTTGACCATAGTTGAATTTGGTTGACCATGTTTGACTATGGTTGACTATAGATGACCATGGTTAAACATGATGACTATGGTTGACTATGGATGACTATGGTCGACCATGTTTTACTATGGTTGACCATGTCTATTATGTTTAACCATGGTTTACTATGGTAATGTCACATTGTGATGTTCATCATGGTTGACTTAGGTTAAATTGCTACGTTCCTCAATGGTTGTGCTGCATTGCAATGTCCATCAAGGGTTATTACGATGTTTCTCAAGGGTTATGTTAGATTGTGATGTATCTTTAGTTGACCATGGTTGTATTTGGTTGAATTTGGTTTTACTATGGTTGACTATGGATGTTTATGGTTGAACATGGTTAACTTTTGTTGTCCATGATTGACATTGGTTGGCCATGGTTCACTATGGTCGACTTTGGTTTTAGATGGTCGACCATGTTTGACTATGGATGACCATGGTTGACTTAGGTTAACTATGATTACTTTGGTTGACCATGGTTGGACATGGTTAGCCATGGTTAACTATGGTTGACTATGTTTATTATATTTAACCATGGTTTACTATGGTAATGTCACATTGTGATGTTCATCATGGTTGACTTATGTTAAATTTATACGTTCCTCAATGGTTGTGTTGCATTGCAATGTTCATCAAGGGTTATTACGATATTTCTCAAGGGTTATGTTAGATTGTGATGTTCCCTAGTGATTACATCACATCGCAATATTCATCTTCATTGACTTATGTCAATTTTTTTCTATGTTCCTCAATGGTTATGCCACATTGCGATGTTCATTAAGGGTTATGTGACCTTGTGACATTCCTTAAGGGTTATGTTTCAATGCTATGTTCCTAAGTGGTCATGATGCATTGTGATATCCATCTTGGTCAACTTATATGGAATTGTTATGTTCCTCAATGACTATGTCACATTGCAACATTCATCAAGGATTTTGTTACATTTGTGATGTTCCTTAATGGTTATGTCACATTGTGAGGTTCATCTTGGTGGAGATATGTTGAATTGTAGTGTTTTTAGGGGTTATGTCACATTTTAATGTTCATGAAAGGATATATTGGATCGCAATGTTCCTCAATGGTTATGTAGCATTGCGACATTTATCTTGGTTTACTTATGTCGAATCACTATGTTCTTGAATAGTTATGTTACAATGCAATGTTCCCCAAGGGTTAGGTTAGATTGTGATGTTCTTCAATGGTTATTTCATATTGTGGTGTTTATTGTTGTTAACTTATGTTAACCATAGTTGTCATAGATGGCCATGGTTCAGTATGGTTGACTTTAGTTAACTATGGTGCACAATGTTGATTATGGTTAGCCATGGTTGACTATGGTTGATCATGTTGAGTATGTTTAACCATGCTTTACTATGGTATTGTTGCATTGATACGTTCATCTTTCCAGACTTAAGTTGTCTTACTACGTTATTTAATGGTTGTGTCGCAATGTGATGTACATCAAGGGTTATCTCACATTGTGATGTTCCTCAAGGGTTATGTTGGATTGTGATGTTCCCCAATGATTATGTCACATTGTGACATACATATTCATTCAATTATGTTCAAATTGCAACATTCCTCAACGGTTACATCACATTGTGATGTTTATCAAGGGGTATTTCACCTTGTGACATTCTTTAAGGGTTATGTTTCAATGCAACATTGATCATGAATGGTTATGATACATTTTATATTCATTTTAGTCAATGATATGGAATTTCTATGTTCTGAAATTGTTATGTCACATTGTGATAATCATCAAGGTTTATGCAACATTTTTTATTATCCTTAATGTTTTTTTCAAATTTCAACGTTCATCTTGGTGGACTTATGTTGAATTGCAATGTTTTTGAAGGTTTTTATTGCATTGTGAAGTTCCTTAAAAGTTATGTTGATCCAGGTAGATATCGGTGGCCACCCACCTCTTCCAAATGGCTCACATACAACTTTCATCTTGGCAGTTACAGTTTTCATTTTGGCAGTTTTTTACATTTTTTCGAGTCCCAAACTTTTGGGGCCATTTTGAGGCCCTAAACGCCGTGTTTTTGGACTTCTGGGGGGCTAGGTGTGTAGAAAATCATTCCCTTAACCTCAACAAAAGTTGTACTTCTCGGATAGAACTTTTCGATGAGGTATCAAATTCCTAAAATGAAGATTGTATGCAAAAGTTATGAACCCCGAGAAGTTAATGTACCAACTTACCCCATCGGGGCCCACATGAATTTTGGCGCTTCATCTCCTAGGGTTATGTTTTTGGATGTCTAGGGTTTTGGCATTCATGTTTGATGTAAAAATGCCTTTGGAGCCTCATTGTACTCATATTCTTGCGAATGAGCGTAGTCGTCACATCTCTTCTCAGAGATAAGATGCCACCATTCTAGCAAGCTTGTTTCAGTCCTCATTTTATAGTTTCAACATATTTCTTATTTAATAGAAGCCAAGTTTTATTGTATCTTTGTTATTATTCACTGTATCACTGGTTAATATTATAGATCTATGTTTTCATTTTGTTTTATTTATAAATTCGGATCAGTGGTATCAAAGTGGTCCGCTCCTTGTTATTTTTAGTGCATGTCTCTGACGAGGTCAAGGTATAGAGAGTTGGGTCTCGAGTTTGTTTCTTTTGAGGAAAAGTGCTCTCGCACACCCAAACAACCTTCCATGGAGGGAGAAAATAAATACGACAAGACAGGATATCCTTTCAAAATGTTTCTCGAGGAATCCCTTGAGTGACAGAGGAACAAGATGATGGACAACTTTGCACAAATCCTTCAACGGTTACCGACAAACGATGCATCTACCTCAAATGGAGGCGCCACCCCTTTCAAGGTACAAATCAATTTTTATATTATGATATTTGGAGGTCAAATAGATGGAGATGATGTAGATAAATGGTTAAACCTTCTAGAAGGGTATTTTTCTGTCCACAACTTTTTCGATAGAGAAAATACTACATTTTCTCTCCTCAAGGTCGTCCCCCATGTCAAAGATTGGTGGGATACTTTCTATGAGAAAAAGGAAATAAAGGGATCTACATCATTTGTAGTTTCACCCACTTGGGGGTCCTTCATGGATGTTATTAAGGAATAATACTACCATGTTGGAAGTTATGACGACTTATATACAACATGGACCACACTGTGGCAGGAAAGGGACCAAACAATGCCAGAGTTCACCAATATCTTCCATACCTTGTGCATCAAGTTGGGTATCAGAGACTCTGAGCGACATCTGGTGATCAAGTACCACGATGATATGAAT
>JZKD02S1980382.1:5020-17139 GCA_000966675.3 Picea glauca
AGCATTGCTAAGTTAAGAACAAATTCTCACGAGCTCCATAGTGAAACTTGGCATTGGTCAATTCCTAAAACACCATGGGATGAAAGAGTGTGTCACCTTTGTGACACTAAGAAGGTTGAAGATGAAAAGCACTTTCTCTTAGTTTGTCCAACCTATACCCTTATTAGATCTCATTTTCAAAATATTGATCACAGTACCAACCTTCCTAACCTCTTAACTCAACAAAAGTATGGTGATCTTGGAAAGCTTCTCTTGATGCTTTTCGAGCACATAAATAAAATTCTAAAGAATCACAAGTAATCACTTACCCTCTTAAGGTCCGATAGACAAATTAAGTCGTAGTAAAAGTTAATCATCATCATTATCTTAATCATAATCATCATCATATATATATATATATATATATATATATATATATATATATATCGATTATTTCTTATGTAAACACCAAAAGGAATAACAAACTTGTGGCCCTCCTAATCTATCATGCATAATTTGCTTCAAATATATATAACTTGAGAATGAGTAAATCCAATTTCATTAGGCTACACATTTCATGAATTTATTTTAACATAAAATATATATATCTAATTTTTTCATGTGTGGAATTTCATTACAAGTGCATATTCAATATCATTAAAACATAATTGCATGTTGTATAAATTATCATGTTATGATTGCCAAATTTTATATATTTAATATTATTTAAATATGGAAATATGTATTTATTATAATTGTCAAGTTTTATGTAATTAACATTACTTAAACCTGGAAAGTTTTGTTTATCTATTATAGTTTTTAATTTGGGTTTTTAATTTCACTGAAACTTGGAAATATTTATTCATATATATCTATGATTTAGGCTCATGATGCCTATAAAATATATTAGATTCCATTTCATTTGACATGCAAACAAAATCAAATAATATTTTTCACCTTAAAGAATAATCCAATCAGTACACACTTAACTCCTAATCTATCATACACACTAGCACAATAGTGATAAAGGTTAATAACATAATTTGCATCAAATTATATACATATATATAGACTAAATGATATATTAAATTATGATCCATAGAGATAATTCTATATATAACATCATATTTACATTAATTTAAGTTATATTTGGATATATTTATATGTTATTAACTTTAAGATAATGATCCATAGTAATATATAAATTATATTTATAATTTAAGTGAATCATTGATGAATCATATGTTAGATTAAATTTAGTAATTTATAGTGTATAATCCAGATATATTTATCTATGACTTATTTGTGAATGTATATTCTTTTTATTTTAAGGTTTTTTTGTATGATCTTTTGTACAATTTTATTATGTTATTTTATTATGTTCATATATTTTTGAAACCAATAATTAATTATAAAAACAATGAAAATAGAGTATAATATTTTGAATAATTATTACAAATTTCAATAATAATCCTAAATAATTATTAAGATGAATATAAAATCTAGATCAATATCAAACTTATGTTAGAAGATCAACCTTCTCTTAGTTAATTTTGAGAATATTTTAATTGCTTGGAGACTTCAAATTTAGCATGAGCTATTGCATGTTTATTATGTATCATATAAATATATAAGATTATTTTTTAATGATATGATAAAACTATTAGGGTTTTGGACATCCATCCATTTTCAAATTATTTCAAATATAAAATAACAAAAAATATATTGGGATTTACTAAAATAATAGTTCAATATGAAGAGGATGAAAAGATTATCAAGATATATAATTATGCTTTAATCAATTATCAAAATAAAGAATGTGTCAAAATTCAAGAGGTTTGGGTTTATACTATTGATGTGTTCCAATCATGGAAACTAAAAGAGAATACAATATCAACCATTGAATACCTACATTGATTTCAACATTGATATAACACAAAAGAATCAGGCATGTTGATTTCAATGATGATATTAAAAATATTTAGAGAAATAAGAGAGTTGAAATGATTTCAACAATCATACAACACAAAACAATAGGGTGAATTTATTTTAGAGATAGTACAATGAAAAATGATTTAGAGCAATTAGTTGTTATGATTTCAATGCATTGATTTTAGTAATGACATAATGATAAATGAATTAGAGAAATTAGTTACATTGATTTCAATAATGACATAATTCAAAACAATATGCATTGATTTAAGTGACCATATAATGAAAAATGATTCAACATAATCAAGTAGGTGTATTCATTTTAACTATTAACACAATGATAAACCATTTACAACAATTAGTTGCATTGATATCAACAATGACATAATGCAACAAAAAAAATGCATTGATTTAAGTGACAGATACACATACAAATGATTTAGCATAAGAAAAATGATTCAGTGCATTAATTAATTGAAGAAATGATATGAAGGAGATTAACCCTATGTATTGATTTCAAGTGTGAGATACTGCAAATTATTAAGCTAAATAAACCATTATAATATTAAGATATATAAAAAGTGAAAAACTAGAGAGGTTTAAAATTCCTCAAAGTCTCACTTTTTACTATAATATCTTAATTAAATATTTGCATATATATGAATTCTTCAATATCTTCCTCATATCAAGTCTGAATGTAGTATATAAGTTATTAAATATCTTAACAATTCCATTTTGTTATTATTCAAGATATTCATCATTAAACATTGTTACATTGTTATTATTTAGATTCATAATGATCGTAAATTTCAAAGTATCAACTTCATCTTAAACATGTACATATACATAAAGATTATCATCTAGAAATTTTACTTGTTGCCTCCTATTGAATCAATCTATATCAAATCTCTCCGAGTGCAAACCTTTCCTCAAATTTTTCATTCTAAAAGGAGCACCTCCATGGATTTGATTTCTCTCCACACATGATAAATCTGAATTTAAGATGAATCTACGTTGGTACATTAACAAGCAAGATGACTACTAAATTTCAACCAGAACCAACAAGTACTTGACCTTATGAATAGATAAGAAATGAGAGGTACTAATTTTGTTTTTGGTTAGAAATCGATTTTCTTTCATGTAAATACCAAAAATAAAATCTGGAGCAAGCTGTAAAGAAATTGGTAGAGGGTTTAAAAACATACACTGTGCCCATTGATGGCGATTTGGTGTAAGGGGCAATAACTGGGGTTAGACCAGTAAAAATAGCGAGTCATGTTACTCAATAATGAGATAATGCTAAGGAATCCTTTGAAACTTTAAATGGCCATTTCAGTTCGAAAATAATCTTTAACTGTAGGGAAATTAAATCACATTACAGAGATCGCAGAATCCGGGTGTTTGCTAATTTTAAGAGTTAGACGACAGCATATAAGCGAGGATTCCGACTTGTTCGATACAAGGATCTGATTGATTCTATTCCGAAAAAGCTTATGCTACGACGTTATCAACAATCTGAAATTTGATTCGATGCATTAAGAGAGTACCAGGTTCCTAAAATAGATCCTCACTATCAGATAAAGATGTACCTAAAATAGATCCTTGCTATGCTAGGCCGGTAGTGGTAAAACCTGGCTATGCTATACCAGGATTTACAAGGTTGTTTTTGGTTTAATGGCATTCAAACAGTGTATTCAGGGTGTTAATAATAGACATCAATAATTTAAAACACATCTCAGATTCAAAATATCATTTCGCTTCTGATAATTGACATCGATAATTGATTCGACTTTCTAAACCATAATCCATTTATAAATCTTCTTTAAGTATTTATTTTATTATTTTGTTGACACATTTATGTTTATTTTTTATGATGATTTAATTTCAATAAGTTTAGAATTGGTTTATTGGACTTTAAGAAAGGTAAGATATTACTTGGATTTCTTTAGAATTTTATTTATGTGTTTGAAAAACATTAAAAGAAGTGCTCCAAAATCATCATAGTTTTGATGACTTAAAGGTTAAGAAGGTGGATATTGTGACAAATATTTTGAAATTGTGATCTAATTTGGAGGTATGGAGGACACTATAAAAGAAAATGTTTGACATCTTCAACCCTCTTAGTATCACAAAGATTGCATTCTTTGATTTGGCAACTGTCCAACACCCAATTTTTCTATGCATCTCATGAAAGCTTGTTCTTATTTTAATAATGTTTATATTTTTATTTGGGATAGTAAACACAAATAAATAATTTCTTCATGTAATCCCTAATGATTTACCTTATTTTTATAATTAATAACTATCTTTATTTATTATTTTTTTTTTGAATTTTTGAATTTATTCTTCTTTTCAAGTGATCTAAACTTACGATTATTTATATAGATAAATTGTTTACTAAAAAAATCTAAAAAAATCTAAAAAATCCTCCATAATTATAATTAACACTAATTTACACATTATGCATTAATGTTTGACACTTTTTAATATAAACACTTATATGCTTTTTCGTACAAATTGAGCCTAGGGTTATTCATATTTAATTCATCGGGCATTAAAATACTTTGTGTTCTCACATGATTGAAATATAATGTTAGATATCCTCTCGAGTGCTACACATGATATAATGGATGCACTTTGGTTTAAATGAAGCTATGGGGGAGTTGGAGGACACCATCAGAGAATCATATCCAATCCTATTATGGTCTTAAGTATTGCTAAAAAGGATGGTTTGGTTTGGTTTTTTTGATTTTTATTTTTTTTTTGGTTCAGGGGTGGGGGAGAGATGTAATATCCTAGTTTCGACCTTTTAGAAGTTTTAAACTTGGTTATGCATATATTGTAAATGAAGTGCATAGGTACTTTCATTACTATGTATTTTTCATAACATGAAGTAGACTTGTCATGGAAAATTTGAAGACTTACAATAATTACTTTGAAGATTAATAACAGGAAGGCTTACTAAGAAAGACTACATAAGGGGCTATGAGTCCACTAGAGTGGAAGAGGTGAAGAGATCCAAGGGATGATTATTAATCCTAGCTGCATATGTCTCATAATGTTATTTTTTTTATCTATCATATATATTAATTCAACCCTCCACTCTTTTAATGACAATAATGGTTTATTAGAAGGAATAATTTGATTTGAATAGAAATATGAGAGTGGGATGGGGGTGTAATCATATCCCTAGTTTAGTTGAGGTTGCTTGCATATTTAACTGTCCCTCTACCCACCACAACTAGGTTCTAGAGTGTTACTCTTCATCTTCTAACTAGTTCAAATTTCAAACATAGTCAGATTTTGAGGGATCAAACTATTTTATGAGTTAATTGTTCTCTCCTAGAGTTTCCAATTCAATGGTCACCTACATAAAAGAGAAGGACATGATTACTTGAATTTCTCATCCCTTATCCCTTGATTGAGATGTACATGGTATTGAAGATAGGGATTTATGCAAGGGTCGAACCCCCTTTTGGTGTATGGGAATGGGATTAATTCCAAATTCCTCGACCCTTACTACATTAAACGTTCTACTTTCCATACCACATTAGTCCATAAAATTCAAATTACAAAATCAACTAAACAATGTTTAGTGCATTATACACTCATTATATTCTCTTGAAATTAAGCCAAGCACATTCATATAATCTAATTTAACCATTAAAACAAGAGTTCTTAGGAAATACTTAGGTTTATGAGGAAAATATTTTAAAAAATCTTGACAAAATGATGGAAAGCGGATGATAATCTAAGGGTCTATTACTAGCAATAATTCAAGAATAAGATTCCTAAATGGTGGGTGTATGTAATTCCCACACTTTGTCGACCGACTTAAAAAGGTTTAAATATGTCATGTTTTAGTTTGAGTTAACCATCAATGTCAGGGTTGACTAAACCATATGAACTTATAATGATATGATATTTACGAACATGTGATAAAAAATGCAATGGCTTAACTATACAATTATAGAGAGATGATTTCTTTATCAATATAATCTTTAGAGACTACCTATGACCTAGTCATGATGTTACTCATACATGGTTGACATGGAAAATTTTAGGGGCTAAATTTCACCCATGGGCTAATTTTCCATACTTTTCCCCCAAAAAAGATTCGACATTGTAAAAATGATTTGCCCAAATTCTATATGATAAAACTATTTTATCTTAAAAATCACCAAGATTTTATACAAACTATATAAAATCTTTAGAAATTTGAATATTTTTAAAAAAATATCGCCAAACATTTTATAGTTGGAATATTAAGGGTTAGTAAGATTCACCAAGGTTTCTACATTTTAAAATAAATTTCCATCCTTAAAATTGTCCCTCACGGTTGACTTATTTTACATGCGTGACTCCATTAGAAAGGGATTGATTAATTGATGGTTTCAATTATCACTTATGAAAGTGCATGTACTTCCAGTGAGGATTGTGATGAATTTTTAGTGCAAACATATTATGAACTAAATTTCAGATTAAGGCTCTATGGGAGTCTAAAGGTGATAACATAAATCTCTGTATGAAGGATATTAATAGATATCATATATTGTTAATTATTGTATAATTTTTAATACTTATCAAGGATTATATGCTTTAGGTTTTAGCAGGACTTGCTTGAGTTATTTATGATGTGGATGTGAACTTATGTTAGAACAATGGGTAGAGGAAAAGTATTTAAGATGGAAATTGAGGTTTAGGTTCCTCTTAGGGTGTTGAGGCTTATCTTTGTGGAAGGGTGGAGTATAACACCTTATCTCTCTAGTAATCCTAGTATCTCAAGAATGGATGTTAGGGTTCATTACGATGAGATAGATCTAATGGATACTGATGTACTTGGATATTGATGGTACTTGTTGTAGGATATGAGGATGTGATGTCCTCCTTCCCTAGAATGTGAGGGTGAAATCTCTTATGTTCCATTTCATTTTTCTACAAAAATTAGTAGCCCAAGCCATGGTTAGTGAAATTATTGATGAGAAAATAATTAGAAATTGTAAAAGCCTCAATTATTGCTATAAGGTTAGCATAGTTGTATGGTTTGGAAAGAAGTCTAGGTCACAATTGTAGAAGGATTGAGTATTATAGTTATGATAAATTACTTGAATTATAAGGAAAATTAATAATTATTTGTGTGTACACACCAAGAAAAAAGTAATAAGAAATTAGGAAATATATTATGTTGAAAAAATATATAATAAAACGGGAAAAGTCAAAGTAAATTCCACTTGTTCCAAGTGGATAAGGAGTATTAACTCATTATCTATAGGAAGATACGAAGGGTATACATTTTTTTTCATAAGTGGTTGAATACCAATGTGGATTCGTAGACCTACACATATTAACATCAATTATGTAATATATAAAAAACTTTAAATATAAATATGGGGGAAGGAGATCAAATGGGGTATTGTTGGTTAGGAGTTGGCATCATCAATGTGGATTCGTAGACCTACACATATTAACATCAATTATGTAATATATAAAAAACTTTGAATATAAATATGGGGGAAGGAGATCAAATGGGGTATTGTTGGTTAGGAGTTGGCATCATTGGCTTGATTTACATTATTTGAAGAAGGTGAAAAGAGATATAAATATTGGGGAAGGAGAGCAAATGGGGTATTGTTGGTTAGGAGTTGGCAATCATTGATTTGATTTTATATTTGAAGAAGGTAAAAAGAGAGTAGGAAATTGAAATTTTATTTATGTTGATTATTGTATCATTATCCATTGTTAGGTTTAAAGAGTCAGAGGTTTGAGATGAACCCCTAAGTTGGTAGGGAAGCACCAAATAACATTAAAGTTTGGATAAGAGAATAAGTTGAGTGCATTTCACTTCCATTTTAATTAATTTTTTTAAGTATTTCTTCAAGTTATCATTAACTTCATTATTTCTTAGTTTCGATTTAGATGTTGTAATTTAAAAGGATGAAATAATTGTGAGAATATTTATTTTTATATTCCTTATGTTAGAAAATTATTGATTATATCATTGAAAATAGGTAAAGGGGATAATAAATTACTTTTTAAGGTCAATATTAGTGATTTCAAATTTAAGGGTTTTATTTTGTCTTTTATGATCATGCTATGCATAAATGATCCATTATTAATGACAAAAATTCATTTATACATGGTAATTATTATTATCCTACAAACTTATGGTTGTGTTAAAATTATTGTTACTATAGTGTTTAGTTTGTTCTATTATGAGGTAGAGTTTGATCCTTACATATGACTATAAATCATTAATTTGAAAAAGGAACTAAGAGGGACATCAATGCACAACATGATGTTAATACAAATTACACAAAATGTTGATAGGAGTCTAAATCATGATAAGGCTAATTAAATGAGAGCAATTAATTTAAAATTAGTGGATATATTACACATAAAATGAAACACTTCAAAGTGAAGATAGAAATATTGTGACAAGGGCTAATAAACATGAAACAAAGAAAAACAATTCTTAACATGAAAAGAGTAAAGGTATAATTATATTAATGGGACTTCATGAGTGTGAACACTACTAGAAACAATATTACAATAAATACCTCATTTACAATAGGTATTTAGGAATTATATTAAATTATTATTTCAACATCTTGGATGGCTGCCCTATGTCAAGAATAATAACTCTCCCTATGCCAACCTATAAAAGGCAGCTGCACTTTTCATGTTGGACACTATTTAAACATACGGGCATGGAGCGGAAACAATCCAAGAGAGAAAAATATGTTCACATAAAATGTTTCTTTATTTCAAAACAAGGATAGCTTATATATTTCCTAATAGTGATATCAACAAAGAATGATTGGGATAAAATCCTATGATAGTAGAATCCTTTGTTATTTTCATGGAAAACAAAAGTTCCATTCATGTACCATCTTGTAGTTCAATCCTACAATCAACATCAAATAAAATAATGAGAATCCATGTGAACTTATTTCACAAGAACAACAAAACAAAAGAGAAACACTTTACAAGTCTCATAGATTTGTGATGAAAACTACATATTTTCATATTACAATCCTTTGTTAATTTCATGGAAAACAAAAGGTCCATGTGTAATTCATGTACCATCTAATAGTTCAATCATGTGTAATTCATGTACCATCTAATAGTTCAATCCCGCAACCAACATCAAATAAAATAATGAGAATCCATGTGAAATAATTTCACAAGAACAACAAAACAAAAGAGAGACCCTTTACAAGTCTCGTAGATTTGTGATGAAAATTATATATTTTCTTTCAACATGAAGAAGAAAATTCCACTATTGATTACAAAACCATGATCTATTGTAATTAGAAGGTAAACCTAGTTATAATTATATATTGATAGCAAACAAGGTTCAAAGGGTCTTATAATGATTTAGATATTGATTCAAATTTTTAAAATCATGGACAAAAAGCCATTATGGGCACAAGAAAAAAATAACCCATAAATATGAACTTGAAATGGTTTCTCGAAGTGCCATTTAAAAAAAATAGTTGCATGCCTTTTTTTTTAAAGGAATTTTAATTGTCCTTCTTGATGGATTAGAAAAAGTGTTCGAGTGGATTTAAACCTCATGATTGAGGAAGTGTTGAACCATATGGAAAGGACGTGGTGGGTGAGAGGACGAAGTTGATGGATGATAAAGTGGCAATGAGTTGAGAAGGAACACACACCTGCAAGAATTCTCATGGATTTATAGGAATATGCATTTGTTTCTAGGAATGTGCACACGTCCCTGATATGACAGGTTCATAAAACCCTTAACCTCCACTAAACGTGCCACATAGGGACATTCCTAGGAACACATGTTCATTCCCAGGAATGTGTGTGTGTTCTTGTCATTCCCTTTTAAGGGCCCACGAGCACGATTTGTGGCCATTTGGACAACATTGTGCGTAGCGTTTTTAAAACTAATTGAGAAAATTGAAGGGGAGTGGTTTGCAAGAAACCATTAATAAACCAAGAAAGAAAGCAAGAGGTCTTCATGAAAGTTTTCTTATTATTAAGTAACCAACCACCATTATTGTGACTCCTTATTTATAATTATAAACTTGGGTGACTCACATGGTGAGGTGCTAGGTTTGATTTTACTAGTGGTAAGAAGTGCTCGAATCTATATGTTGATAAGTAAGTGGGTATGTTGGGAAGGGAGGAATCAAAGACTAAATTAATTTCATTTTAGATATATTGTGGAGGGGGGAATCCTTAGGTTTTAGTAAAAATATCATTATCATATATGATAAGAGGTGTAAGGGAGTCTAGATATTGAGTCGTTTGATCAATTTTGGCCTCATGGATGACACAAACATGTAATAATTTATGGAGTGCCACTTGTCAAATAATGTCATTGTCAAAGAAAGGTTTTATTTTAGGTGTGGCTACGAAATGAAAGTGATGTTTGTGGCTATCTTTAGTGAGGGTGTTAGATTTCATGAGAGAGACCTATTGAATGATGTAGATAAAACTAGTATGTCTTAACCAATATCACTTTTTCACAATATAGGGGGTGTCATTGAAAATAATAGTGCCACGGAATTGGGGATTGATAGAAAAATATAACTGCAAAATTTCTAAGAAAAAAATAAGGACTTACCACCTTCATTTACCTATCGTAAGTGGTAATGGTTGGGGTGAGGAGTGAATGGAAGAGCCAACTATAGATAACTAAACATTTGATAAAAAAATATGCATGAAACCATGTACAAATGGGGTATGAATAAAGTATATTAATATTAAGCACATCTCATATTTAATCCCTACCTCGTATCCTTACATGGGAGGCCAATACCACATTGGTATTACAAGATCCTTTGCCTGACCTTCTAAGAAAGGTAGTATATTTATTAGTAAATTTTAACATTGGAGGAAACACAATTGCATATGGACATATTATAAATTATGAATGCATGTTACAATTACTTAAGATTGTTCACAATGACGTTGTTTGTAGATTGTTTCCACTCACCTTTGAAGAAGAAGAAACTTGTGGAATTGGTATAAGATCCTAACATTGTCTTGGAAACAAGACAACTATGTTTTTGTGATTATTTTATTGTTTTTTTAATTTATTAAACTATTTATTTGAATATTTTTTGTAATTTTTTATTTTAATTAAAAAAATCGACCTAATTTATATGAAATCCCCTATTTAATTGTAGTAGAGTAATTAATATGGAACCTCGAGACAATAAAAACCACACAGAAGCACAAAAAGGTGCAGAAAACCCCAACCCACCACAACCACCAAACATAAATAGACAAATTGATGAAGGGTTGACCACTTTCAGATTACTTGTCCATGACTTAAGGGGTACAAGAGAGCCGAGGCGATTTTCATTGGCCACTTCATTGGATTCCATTGTATCGTCCATTAGAAGTTCCCAAGGGAAATCAACTAGTATTTTTCAATGCAGGGCTAGGATGTTTGAGTATTACAGGACTAAACTCGATAAAAACCAAGTCAGAGAATTGAATATTTTGAAAAATAATTTGATGTCTTGATTTATTGATCCTATATCTAGACTACAACCACCTGTCAACACAAAACATATTTGTATTTATTGGTGCATCCACCCGCAATTTAGGGACAAATGGATGGATAGATGGTTCATGGTGTTTGAAAAATCTCCATGCAATAACAGGGAGGCGATGCTATATTTCTTGAAGAAATTATGGGAAAATTTTATTTTGGGTCACCATATCAACTACTTTTACATTGGTGATTTCCAAGGGGCGGGTCTAGGGTCTGCACAAGACAAAGAGATTGATAGGTGTGACCCTATGAAAGGTACTCATCCTCCTAGGTGAATTCCTAACCCCACTTCCCAACATCCTCCCATTGCAGATGGCGTCCAACAGGCACATGTATCTTTATCAATGTTGACTCAGAGTCTAGTGCAACATGGGATTTTTGTTGCACTATCGCGGTAGGAGGTGCATGTTGTTGATGTTGGAAGAGGGGTTGAACCTTCAATCCCTATAGTAGAGTGAAATCGAGAGAGTACATATGGATAGAGAATCCATTCATGTGAGCCTCATAGATACTGAAGTTGCGGGAAGACTTGTTATGGGTGGATGGAGACCAATGGACATCATAGTTTCATGGAGGAGGTTAGTATCTTAACCATATATATGTTCTTGATCATCATAATCATCATCATCATCATCATCATATATATATATATATATATATATATATATATATA
>JZKD02S1980382.1:17521-38826 GCA_000966675.3 Picea glauca
TATATATATATATATATATATATATATATATATATATAGAGAGAGAGAGAGAGAGAGAGAGTATTATGTGTATTTATTTTGATATCTTATTGTATGATGTTTTATAGTTTTTACGCCCTATAAAATACCCTCTATGTCGTTAGATGAATCAATGTTTGTCTCCACCATTGATGCAATAGTAGAGGAGGTCTATTCATTCGGTGTACCACATGCACAGGTATGTGTCACATTTGATAAATTCACCATAGTTATTTATTTATTTTCTGGCATCCTTAAATATAATGTTATTGTGTTTCTATTGGTTGTGGTACAATACGATGATGAGAAATGTCCACCTAGGATGAAAACCTCACCACCTTCACAACTATCATGTGTTGAGTTAAATATCATTTAAATCTCAAATTTGTTTTATTTATTTTGTTGAATTTTACTTTTTGCTATTAATAACAATATTATTAATATGTATGCACGTTTCATCACTTTTCTCCAATTACAATGTTAGTCTAGTCCTTGGGAATCCTTCCATGACTCTTGGGTTACTTGTTTCCAAGACAAGGGTTATACCATCCCTTATACAACCCATGGGGGTTTATCCCTTCTCATCCCCACCATCTTTCATATCCCATGCATCCTTAGTGGTTTCACCCGCAGTCCACCCACCCACACCACCTCTTCCATTACATCCATCCATAGTGGATGCACTCGTATGCCACCCACCCCCACCCCCCCCACCATTTCCATGTACACCATCCACTGAGGTTTCCACAGTAGATGTTTCATCTAAGTAGGTTCTAAATCCAAGTGTTCCACCTGCCAACAACTCTCCATCCTTGCCTGAGTTATTCACACTGATATAACATGTTGATGATCAATTTTTATGTATCATGAATTGAATTGATTTGATTTTATACATATTTGCTTAAATTTCATCATTTGATCATTGTAACTAATGCAAGGTGGCATTGATGAGATATTAGAGTCGTATAGGAGGGTAACACCCTCGCTATTTTTAGTATCATATGCAGTGAGTTTTCTTAGGTTTAATTACAAATTATCATTTTGTAAGTCTTTTAATTCATTGTGGAAAAAAACTTATAAGAGTGTTGCTTCTTTGTCTACTCTCTGGAACGACAAACCATGCCCATGCACAAAACCACTCAAGGTGCTTCTACGAGTAAGAGAATAAATATATGTTTTTTGGATTCTCTTGAGGATGGCCAGGGTGGCAGTGGTCAATGAGTGACCAATGACTACCATTTTGTATCTATGCTACCATATGATAGTTAGTTATATGCACATGCCAAAATTATTAAAATCATATGATAAAAATGAAACATAGATATAAGTGAGACTTATTGCAAGGTTTATCGGAGAACTTGAGGAAATTGTAAATATTTCAACTAAAATTTTAAGGGATAATTTTTTCCATTTGGCTATTTTTCCACTTAATGTATTAAAGAAAAATAGTATTCACCAATTTCCATTTTCTCCAAAAGTGTTAATTCCAAAAACAATTTAAACCATAACGTACTAAAGGAAACCTATAAGGATGAATTTTCATCTTAATATGGTCATAATAATGTTGAAAAGTACATCCAAACAATTTTATTAACCATGATATAATAAAATGACATATGTTAACTTTTGAAATTTTCCTCTTAATTGTGTCATGTTTCAAAACCACACTACATTGGGTCTTGTGACACCTAATTGACCTCGTCTTGTGTTTCCTTACCTTTCCTTTCCTTGCCTTGCCTTGCCTTGCCTTTCCTTTATTTTCATTTCCTTGCCTTGCCATGTCTATCCTTGCATTACCTTGACTTGCCTTGACTTTCCATGCCATCCCTTGCCTTACCTTTCCTTTCCTTTCCTTTCCATGTCTAGCCTTTCCTTGACTTTCCTTTCCTTCCTTTTCCTTTGCTTTCATGTCTTTCATTGCCATGTATTTACATGCCTTGCCTTGTCATGTCTTGCCTTGTCTTGTCATTTCTTGTCATTCCTTGCCTTACCTTTCCTTGATTTGACTTTTTTTTCCATTCCTTTTCTTTCCTTTCCTTTTGTTGTCTTGACTTTCCATGACTTGTCTTTCCATGAATTTAATTTCCTTTCTTTTCCATGCTTTGCGTTTCCTTGTCATGCCATGTCTATCCTTTCCCTACCATGTCTTTCCTTACCATGCCTAGACTTACCATGTCTCTCCTTTCCTTGCCTTGCCTTGCCTTGCCATGCCATGCATTTATTTACCATGTTTTTCCTTTCCTTTCCATGCCTTGTCTTTCCTTGCCTAGCCTTTCCTTTCCTTTCCATGCCTTGTCTTTCCTTGCCTAGCCTTTCCTTTCCTTTCCATGCCTTGTCTTTCCTTGCCTTGTGTTGCATTATATTGCCATGCCTTGTCTTTCCATGCCTTGAATTTCCTTTCCTTTCCTTTCGATGCCTTTCCTTTCCTTGTCATGCCTTGCATTTCCTTTCCTTGTCTTTCCATACCTAGACCTAGAACTTTCCTTTGCTTTCTTTTCCTTGTCTTGCCAATGACTCTCCATTTCTAGAATTTCCTTTCCTTGCATCACCTTTCCTTTCCTTTAAATTTCATGCCATGATTTTCCTTTGCATGTCTTTCCTTTCCTTTTCATTCCTTTCAGTTCCTTTCCTTTCCTTGCATTGTCTTTCCTTGTATTTCCTTCGCTTACCTTTCCATGCCTTGCCTTGCCTTGCCTTTCCTTTCCATGTATAGCCTTGCCTTGCCTTGAATTTCCTTGCCTTTCCTTGACTTTCCATTGCATACATTTCCATTCCTTGCCTTTCATTTCCATACCTACACCTACACCTACACTTTTCCTTTCCATTCCTTGCCTTGCATTTCCTTTCCATGTCTAATCTTTCCTTTCCTTGCATTGAATTGCCTTGCCCTTACTTGCCTTGCGTTTCCTTATCTTTCCTTGCCTCATGTGGCATTTCCATACCATGCCTTGTCTTTTTCATGAATTTCCCTTCCCTTCCTTTCCTTTCCATGTCTGACATTCTCTTTCCTTTCCTCGCCATACCTAGACCTAGACCATGACCTAGTCCTTACCTTGCCATGCCTTTCTTATCCTTGTATTTCCATGTCTATAATTCCCTTGACTTTCATTAGATTTACTTGCATTGGATTTCCTTGCCTTGAATTTCCATTCCATGTCTTTCCTTTCCATGCCTTTAATTTCCTTTCATTGCCTTGCATTTCCTTCCCTTGCCTTTCCTTTCCTTTTGATCTGTCGGATCTCAACTTATGTGCATTTAAAAGTTTAATGAATGCGTTTATTAGTTTGCTTGATTCATAAAATAGCATTAACAATCAATTGAAAGCTTATAAAATGAAATGCCAGAAAACTGAAATAAAAAAAAGCTGAAACAGAAAGAGAATCTGAAGAATGAGAGTCACAAACATAAGTTGATAACGGAGTTCACCCCCTTCACTGGGATACGTCTCCGGGTCCCTCTCCAATGGGTACCGATCCAATTAATGGCTTAAAAATGGTACAAATGGTTCTGGAATCCATGCAACATCAGCTTCAGCAACTGTTGAACATAATGTTGTACAAAAGCCTTCAAGACCTCCTCTTTGAAAATTACAAAATGGCCTTCAAAAGACAAAGAAGCCAAATAATACAGAGAATGGTCGACTTTAGAAAGAAACAACATCTTCATAATCTACAACAAAACTCTACTCTGTCCTCTGTCTCTGTCCCACGCACTAGCTGAAACCTTGGGTTATAAAGCTACAGGTTGCACGTTCAAACCCAATTATGTTGCCTTTGTTCTATCCCTGCAAGATTTCAATAACAACATAATGATGCTCTGTATTCTAAACAAGGTTGAATCTCTTGAAACGTGGCTAGAATCGTGCTATAACAACATTCAATGGGTGGATAGATCACGGGTTCGACTCATTTTAGTAGATACAATGTATATATTATGGTTATAATAACCATATGTTACTTGTTTTAAATCTTGCCAAAACGTTTCAAATGAGACTGTTCCACATCACATGCTAAATGCCAACCCATCCATGTGACAGAGCTCTTCCATATCCCCAAAACATTACAACAGGGTTGTACATGCTATCCACCATACCATATTTGGTATTGCAAATATCGCAAGCTGTACGTCTCATCCACTTGACAACTCATCCATACGATAGACTATTCAACCAAATGTTATATCAGCTGGATCTGAACTGTATGTTAAATCCGCGATATGTGATCGGTTAGTGCCACATTTGATGTCCTGCCAAACTAGACCATGTTATAAATGAAACATATGTTGTACATAGTATGAATATCCACCAAATGGAACTCCACCAAATGTTATGATGTCCCGCCAAAATTTGCAACGAGTTGTACACATCACAGGTTATCCCGCCACATTTGATGTTACTAACAAACTACGCACCAAATGTTAAACCGTTAAATGTTATCAACTAACCGTGCAACATGGCTATGCTACATATAACGTAACCGCCAGCTAACTACACACCCATTCACAACTATTAAGGTATGTCAATCAAACTGTGCACAAAACCGTATGATGTTACCATAAACCGTGCACCCTTTTCACAAATGTTATAAATGGAATGTTTATCCGTGCACCGTCCAATGACTATGCCACACATGTTTCAACCAAATGTTACACATATGTTATATTATGGTTTTTTATAACCATTTGATATTTCATGTAATCCCCGTCCACCTTTTCATACGAACTTTGGTTATAATACCATATAACATATCATATGATATTCCCATGTTCTAGAACCGTGCACCATTTAGAATATTCATTGAATGGGTTTTATAACATATGCTAAGTCTAGTTATTTCGCACCATGTGACATAGCATAGTATATTGGTTGGGTTTGAAACATATGTTAAGTTTAGCTTACGTGACTCATAGCTAATAACCATTCACCTTTTAAAAATGCATTAACCCTCTTTTTAAATGTGGCAAAGTCTTGATGTTTACCAAACCTGGGCATTGCATTGCCATTTTCACTGCCATTGTACCATTTTCTCTTGATTTTGGATCGATGTTATTTTGATGACGAATGACCCCCTGGATCATTCCTCCCCATTGGAGAGATTTTGGACCTCCAAAATCTTGGATCACCCTGCAGGTAAGTGAGGATAAAGCTCCCTCACCTTTCCAATCTCCATACATCTTGCCTTGCTTAGAATCTGCATATTAGTCTCCTTGTCCATGACCAAAGGAGGCTCATACCATTTAAAATTATTTGCATATACAACTGTATTCATTGGAGATGAGCTCAAACAAAAAAAAAATTACACTTATTTTTAAAGATCTCAAAATGATCATAAACAAAATTGAGCTTTTTACCTTTCAATCTTCCCTTGGTGATCTGCAACCAAACTTGTTTTTCAACTTTAAATGGATGATGATTTTCATGCCCGGCTTTGCAAATTGCTTGGCTCTTCTCCTGTTGTTCTTGCACTATCTGCTGCAATGTTTTCTTTGCGTCATGATGTCCACCTCTCACATCTTTTGTGTCGAAAGAAAAGTCCACATGTGACTTCAACAGATAACAAAAACAAGCCTCAAAAGGAGATTTAATGCACTGCATGTGCTGCAACTGTTCACCCCAAACCTTAGGATGTTCATCACAATAATTATGAAGAAATTGAATGATTGTTCTACTTACTACCCATGTTTTCCCACTAACATGTGGATAATACATTGTGCTCCTTTCAATATTAGTGTCCCTAAGACTCCATAAAACTGACCAAAATTTCCCCACTATTCGGAAGTGTCGAACATGTACAATAGTCATAGGAAGCCCAACATGAACCCTGAAAGCACAAACTAATTGGTAGTACCCCATCAAAGTCCCTTAAAACATATTTACAAGGATGAGATGAAGCATGAATAGGTGTGTACAATCCCAACCCTTTATCAATAGTATTGCACATCACATAATTCCTTACATAATCATGAACAGTCTTTTGAATAATCATCTGATTCATGCCAAAATTTGGAAGAGGCATGCTTTGTTGCAACTGCACTTCATGTTGTACATCTCTAGTAAGTGATAGTCCTTCAATTCCCTGTAACAAAGAACCATACTTGGGAACACTTTTAATTAATTCAATTCCATGTTCCAGATTACCACTTTCCAATGATTTACATTTAACCACCATTAATGCAAACTTCCTACTAGCATTCACTATCATTTTCATTTGACTTGTATTGACTAATGCTAGATTTGTTTTCATATGATGTGCATGAACAATGTATTCCACACCATCTTTTAAAAGATGACATTTGTTCATCTCTCTATAAAAGAATTATTTTCTATCATACAAATATGGACTCCCAAGTACAATTCCACAAATATCTAGTGGCACTACATCCAGTTATACCTCATCCATAAAAAATTTAGTGATTGCAAATTTCAAAACACATTTATTTGTAACTTGCAATTGTGTATCATTAGTAACCCAACCAAGAGGATAGGGTTTTTCATGAGGACTAGTAACTAGATTAAGTTTCTTAACCACTTCTTCTGATATCAAATTGACTTGAGAACCACTATCAAACAATGTGTCAACTTTTGTATGATTTGTAATGACACGCTCATGAAATAGTTCACTTCTTCTTTTATCACTTTGCATAGAAGTAGATAGCAGATTTGTACTTGTACTTGCACATGAATTAAAACTTGAAATTGCATCAATGGAAAGAGATATACCTTTATCTTTACCTCGTATCCCTATTGTTGTGATCTTAGACTCATCACCTGCATCAGATCCCAAATCCTGAATCACTACTGTAGTAGCTGCTTGATTATCTTTGTCTTCATTTTTATTTCTTCCCATCCATTTAGGATTTAATTCCGGATGAAGTTTCCAACACTTAGAAACATCATGCCCTTTCTGACAATGTGAGCATGTGGGTTTTTCACCCTCTTCCTTGATGGTAGCTGATTTCTTTCCCTTTTCTTTGCTTTTATCTTTGTTTTCAAATTTATATGATTTCTTCATAAAAGAATCATTATCATGCTTACCCCTAGCTTCTAAATGTGTAGCTTGGACACATACATCATCCAAATTACAGGGGTTAAACATCAACAAAGTATGTCGCAAATAAGAATGCATGCCACCAATATACTTAAGAAGAGTTTCTTGTGTATCCAATGCAACATTCAATGCAATAGCCCTTTTCTTGAATTCATGAGTATATTCTTGTATGCTTTGTCCTTTAGCTTGTCTAAAATTTTTCCATCTCATTATTAATTGTTGCATGTGACCTAAAGGATAAGATTGCTCTCTTAATACTTCAATGAATTCATTCCAAACTGAAATTATTTTACCATGCTTTCGAAGATCTTGTTGGATCTTGCTCTCCCACCAAGTAAGATCCATCCCACTCATTCACAAAGTGGCGAACTGAATCCTAGAAGGGTCATCATTAATGCCCTGCACCCTGTAGTATACTTCAAGCTGCTTGATCCAATTGTCTAACTTGTCAGCATCTAAATCTCCATTATAAATTGGTAGTTCAAACTTTACATCCAATTTGAAATATGGCATATTAGAATTTTCATTATTTGAATGAGAAGTATGAGAAGAAGAGAAAGTTTGATGAGTTTTAGGAGGATCACCATCACCTCCTACTCCTTTACCCTTTTCTTCCTTCTTCACTTCTGCATCTTTGGATGAAGATTCTTCTTCCTTCTTCTTCCTTTCCATTCGCTCATCAAGAATAAGTTCCATCATGGCTTTCATGCTGATAAAAGCCTCCAAAAACTCAGTTTCAGAAACAACAGGCTTTTCCTGTTTTGTATGTCCTTCTTCTTCCCCTCGTGGAGAAGACATGGTTATTCTCAAAAATGTCCTCCTCGAGCCAATCTCAGGTTCACCTTCTACCAGTTCTCCTTCACCAAGTTTCGACTTGGACCTGGTAAGCATTCACAAACTTTGCACAAGAAGTTAACTTGCTCTGATACCATAATATGATCCATCGGATCTCAACTTATGTGCATTAAAAAGTTTAATGAATGGGTTTATTAGTTTTCTTGATTCATAAAATAGAATTAACAATCAATTGAAAGCTTATAAACTGAAATAAAAAAAAGCTGAAACAGAAAGAGAATCTGAAGAATGAGAGTCACAAATAGAAGTTGATAACATAGTTCACCCCCTTCACTGGGCTACGTCTCTGGGTCCCTCTCCAATGGGTACCGATCCAATTAATGGCTTAAAAATGGTACAAATGGTTCTAGAATATCTGCAACATCAGCTTCAGCAACCGTTGAACAGAATTTTGTACAAAAGCCTTCAAGACCTCCTCTCTGAAAATTATAAAATGGCCTTCAAAAGACAAAGAAGCCAAATAATACAGAGAATGGTCGACTTCAGAAAGAAACAACATCTGCATAATCTACAACAAAACTCTCCTCTGTCCTCTGTCTATGTCTCATCCACTTGCCAACTCATCCATGAGACAGACTGTTCAACCAAATGTTATATCAGCCGAATCTGAACTGTATCTGAATTCTGCTATATGTGGTCGGTTAGTGCCACATTTGATGTCCCGCCAAACTAAACCATGTTATAAATGGAATATATGTTGTACATAGTATGAATGTCCGCCAAATGGAACTCCACCAAATGTTATGATGTCCTGCCAAACTTTGCAACGAGCTGTACACATCACATGTTATCTCGCCACATTTGATGTTACTAACAGACTGTGCACCAAATGTTAAATCATTAAATGTTATCAACTAACCGTGCAACATGGCTATGCTACATATAACATAACCGCCATCTAACTGTGCACCCATTCACAACTGTTAAGGTATGTCAACCAAAATGTGCACAAAACCATATGATGTTACCATAAACCGTGAACCCTTTTCACAAATGTTACGAATGGAATGTTTAACTGTGCATCGTGCAATGACTATGCCACACATGTTTCAACCAAATGTTACACATATGTTATATTATGGTTTCGTATAACCATTTGATATTTCATGTAATCCCCATCCACCTTTTCATACGGACTTTGGTTATAATACCATATAACATATCATATGATATTCCCATGTGCTAGAACCGTGCACCATTTAGAATATTCATTGAATGGGTTTTATAACATATGCTAAGTCTAGTTATTTCGCACCATGTGACATAGCATAGTATATTGGTTGGGTTTGAAACATATGTTAAGTTTAGCTTATGTGACTCATAGCTAATAACCATTCGCCTTTTAAAAATGCATTAACCCTCTTTTTAAATGTGGTAAAGTCTTTATGTTTACCAAACCTGGGCATTGCATTTCCATTTTCACTTCCATTGTACCATTTTCTCTTGATTTTGGATCGATGTTATTTTGATGACAAATGACCCCCTGGATCACCTTTCCATGCCTTGTCTTATCTTGTCTTGACTTGTGTTGCATTTTCTTTCCATTCCTTGTCTTTTCATACCTTTACTTTCCTTTCCTTTTCATGACTTACCTTGCCTTGCCATACTTAGACCTAGACCTAGGCCTTTCCTTGTCATTCCTAGACTTTCCTTATCTTTTCGTGCCTAGCCTTTCCTTGCCTTACATCATCTTTCATTTCCTTGAATTTCCATGCCATGCCTTACCTTTCCATGCCTTTCCTTTCCATGTCTTGCCTTTCCTTACCATGCCTCGCATTTCCTTGCATTTCCTTACATTGGATTTCCTTTTGTTTCCTTGCCTTGCCTTGCCATGACTTGTATTCCCTTGCCTAGTATTGCACTGTCCTGAGATGCCTTGTATTTTCATTCTTTGCATTGCCTTGAATATATATGCCATGCCTTTCTTTTCCTTGTCATTCCTTGCATTTCCTTGACTTTCTTTTCCATACCTATACCTAGAAATAGACCTTGTCTGGCCATGCCTTTCATTGCCTTTCCTTGCCATGTCTAGCCTTTCATTGCCTTGCATTTACTTTCCTTTCCTTGACTTTCCATGTCATGTCTTTCCTTCCCATGCCTTGTATTTCCTTGACATGCCTTTCATTACCTTGCATTTCCTTACATTCCCTTGTCTTTCCTTGAATTTCCTTGTCATTTATAGCCTTTCCTTTCCTTGCATCAACTTCCCTTTCCTTGAATTTTCATGTTATGCCTTGCATTTTCTTTCCATGCCTCACATTTCCTTTCCTTGTCTTTCCTTTCCTTTCCTTACCTTGACATGTCTTGTCTTGACTTTCCTTGTGTTGCATTGTCTTTCCATGCCTTGTCTTGTCACGCCTTGCCTTTACATTTCATTCCTTGCCATGCCTCGCCTTCATTTTCCATGACTTACATTTCCTTTCCTTTCCTTTCCATACCTAGACCTATACCTAGATCTAGACCTATATCTAGACCTTGTCTTGTCTTTCCTTTCCTTTCCATGCCTATCCTTATCTTTCCTTGAATTGTCTTGACTTAACTTGAATTTCCATGTTATGCCTTGACTTTCCATTCTTGGCCTTTCCTTGCCATGCTTCGCATTGCCTTGCCTTGGCTTGCATTGGTTTTCCTTACATTTCATTTCCTTTCCATGAATTGTCTTAACACGCCTTTTTTGCATTGTCTTGTCATGCCTTGTTTTTTCATGTATTTCCTTGCCTTCACTTGCCATACATTTCCTTGCCATGCATTGCCTTTCCTTTGTAACACACCCAACCCTCGTAAGAAAATTTCAATGGAATGGGGTATTAAAATTTATTTCCCTTACCATCTCAAAACTTCCTTTAAATAGCACCATCATCTTCTACTCATAAATACCTTTCCAAGGACTATAATTTTTCCCAAAACTGAGCTCTGGATTGAAGGTTACAAATTCTTTAAGTCCTGATCTTTTATTGACCCAAGGCCGCCTCACTACCACTTGGCACTCTATCACATGCCTTCACCTATGTGACGTTGACAAGGCTCTTAGATACACGTGCCATCCCTCTTGGCGCAGACATGGAACATTCCATATTCTTCCACGACCAATGTTTATCGGGCCTTTACTATCTCTCTCCATCACTATTATAACTTCTCCTTTGGACTATTCCCACAAAATGTTACTATGAACACTTCAGATACTAATTTTGAAAGTTCCCTCCTCCGACAGATTAGACAGTTCTAGGGACTTGGAGATAAATGGCTAAGATTTCATTGGAGATCTTTGGATATTCCTCATACTCTTGACATATAATTCCATCCCTACAGGATGCATGGAACTATCACCACCAGACATGTGGCACTCATATTTTCCATAGAATTTCACCTACAAGTGCTCTATTTGCATCACTATAATAAATTATCCTTTAGACTGTTCCCACGAAAAGTTACTCTACACACTTCGACTACTAAGTTCAACAATTCCCTCCTCTGACAGATTAGATGGTTCCAGGGACTCGGCGATAAATGGATAATATTTCTTTAGAGCACTTCGACTATGCTTCATACTCTTGAAACATAACACCATCCCTATAGGATGCGTGGAATTATTGCCACCAGACATGTGGCACTCATATTTTCCACAAAATTTCACCTACAAGTGCAAAAACACCACACCACGTGGAACCTTCTATACTCAACACATGGAACCACCTGAATCATGAAATGTGGTACCATCCATGTAATATTCTTCAGTCTTGAACTAAGTATTGATGTTCTAGAGCATCTGTGGGATCCCTCAGACCTTGGAATATTGACGGTGTAGGTTTCTCCATGTCAGAGTAACACCTGCGAAGCAGATGAAGTCTCACCTAAGGTAGAGGAAGGGGGGGTTGTAGGACTTAAGTGTATACAACCTAGCCAGGACACAGATATGTGATTACAAAACTTTAACAAAGAACTTATCCAATAATATGCATTAGTCTTTAACCCTTATTCACATCGCAGATAAAAACCCTAATTACAAAACATCGCAGTATCAAACAAGATCTAAGCATATTTAGCCATTTAGCACATAGCATCAAACATATCCAGAATTCATTCATATTATTAAGCACTAAGATACTACATCAGATGCATCTATTATACATAAAGATTTATCACTAAGAATAAATCACATCAATAGAACAAAGCAATCACAACACAAGATATACGTGGTTCACCCCCAGCATGGGGCTACATCCACCAACTCTTTGTCTTCTTTATTATCTTTTTTCAATCTTCTTACATGCACAAAGCCTCAAAACCAACTACACATAGGAAAGGAGATCTACACGCACTTCACCATATCCTCCTTCCCTGAGTTTGGTCATGACACAAAGCCTCTTACAATCACTTGCACTTAGCTCTACAAGTCTTAACACACAGTATGCACAAAGCCTTCAAAACTAATCACACTTAGGAACATTTATGTATCTTGCAAAAATCCAACTTAGATCTTCTCGAACTTATTCTTACATCGCCTAGCTACTTATTTATATATGAAAAAATGGGGCCTAAGCATGGGTAAACCCATGGGCTGACATCCCATACCCATTACATAAACACTAAACCCAAAAATCCAATAAAAAAGGGCGCGGTCCCGCAATATATGCTTCGCCTGGGTGCTCCATATTTGACCAACCTATCAAAGTCCCAAAAATGGTCAAACATGACCAAGTTTCTCCAAAACTTGGTCAAGGGCCAACAGGCCACCAACACACACTTGTGACTCGTCTCGAGTCACTCTGATCTTGGAAACTCTACTTCAAAGGCCTCGATCTTGGCTCGAGCTGCCTCAACTTGTTGTTTTGTCAGGGTCTCCTGCTCAACGAACTCCTGAATTATTTTCTCAGTGACAGATCCTTCCAAGTGTTGTTCCACTGTGGTGACCACTTCTTCCAACTGTGTGCCTTGTCCTTCAATCTCCTCAAAAATTGTGAAGGCTTTGTCCTACATCGACTGAAGTCTATGGGTCACTTTGATGACGTTACTCTGGATGGCATGTACCTTTTGTTGAACTACACACTATTCTTGTGACCTTTTCATCTTCTCGACCATTGACAGTAGCTTCAACTGTGTTTGTATTGTTGCTTCTTGTTTCTTTTCTTCCTGGAGTTGTGACTCCAATGTACTTATTTCTAGGTCCTCTGTAAGGTGCTCATAGGTATGCACACTTCGATTGCTAAGTGCTTGTATTATAAGGGAAATGCCTTGATTCTTCTGACTGCACTCCAGGCAGTTTCTTCCCTCTGATCTCGCACTTCCTGCGGAGTGCTTGATATTGCTTGCAATTCCAGTTCTGCTACTCTTGCTTGGAGCTGTTGAATGGATTCAATGAGCTTCCCCACTTGGCTATGAGATGTTTCCTCTTCCATCTATGATAGGCCTGACATAAAGCGAAGTTCTCTAGTGACTAATTATTTAACTCCAATCTTATCCGCGATTAGTTTTTATTTTTCTTTCTGGAGCTTCTCTCTGTCCTCTACAAACTTTGCCTAGAGGTTGTCTTTCTCTTGCTACGCAATCTAATGTTGATCTAGGGATTTCTCCTTTGCTTGCTTCAATGCCTCTGTGGCCTGCTCTTTTTCTTTCTGGACCCGACGAAGGTGAGCCTCTGTCTCATCTGCTATTCTATGTAGATGGGCAGACTCATCTCCTACTTATATGCCCCCTGATGACAATGACACAGTAGACACTGCGCAGCTCGAATAAAGAGCTTGCTATACCCCTTTGAGATCTGCGTCAATCCTGTAATACATTATCTCCTATTTGGCTTCACTTCACTTCAAAATGTCCTCGGAATTATCTGATATAGCTGTGATGATGAAATCAATATCATCCATCATAAGTATAGTCTGTAAGTGGGGCTTATTGGCATGTGACTTCTTCTATGCTGAGAGTTTCTTTGGAGAAACCTTTCTTTTCTTGGATATATCTATCTTTGTAAGGGGATATTTAGGCAGTGTTACCTCACCCTGTTCCTACTTGTCTTCTTCCCATTCATCCTCTTCTTTGTCTAATTCGTCACCTCCTCCCCTTTCAGGTGAATCTAGTGTAGTCTCCTTTGATGCACTGTGCATTTCCTATACTTCTTCCTTCTTCTTCTTCTTTCTACTGCTGGGTCCATCATACTCTTCCCGGGTGACTACAAGACTTTTGATGAGGTCGGGGTCGAAGACTTTTGTCTGTTCGACTGGTACAAGGAATTCTTCAGGACATTCTTTGGTTATTTCCTCCATATCTTTCTCGGTGAGTTTGTAATAGGACTGGAGCTCTTCCTTATGTTCATCTCCATGTGCAGTGATGTAGATGAAGTGCCTCTCTACGCGGAACTTTGATATTGGCCTGAACCTATGGAGTGTATTTGGAATCATGTGAGGGAAGGATTAAATGGCCCTCTTCAGCTGCAAGTAATAGGTTTGGAACACTACATTGGACTGCCATTGCTTCGCCATGTCGCTCGAATACCAGAGGCTCATGAACCTTGCAACCAGTGGTTCAGACGAATTGACTTCAAGGAAGGTTTCTCCCTCTGTCATCTCCCAAGGGATGAAGGAAACAATAGTCAACAACCAACTGAAGTGAAACTCGTAGCCCTGGTCTTCCGCTTCATGACAATATTGCTCCAACTGGTTGATGAGGTAGCTCGCCCATTTGATATACATTCCTTCAGTGCATTTTCATGCGAGGTCGACGACAAACCCCGTGACCTGTGTTGGTCTATTCTTCTTGACAAGATTGACTTCTATCAGCTGACAAACTAGGCACACTGTGCCATTTTGGATGGAGGATACCTTTTATCCCCGCTTCCCCTTCTCCACATCGTCGTAGATGCCCTTTATTCACTGTGCTAGGGTGCGATCTGTAGCCTTCTATGGGTAAAAATCCTGAGGGTGTGGTCCTTTCATGCTCAATCGAGTGATCTGGTGCATCAATGCCAGATCTATAGTGATGCACTTATCCAACCACAGGTAACCGCCATGGTATCACGAAGGAGGAGTTTAACGCATGCATTATCCTCTTGATGTTTGTTGAAGTGTGGTATCTTCATCACATTAAGGATTTTTTATCTTGCAATGTCCATTGTCCACGGCTGAGGGATTATCTTCAAATTATTCCCCGTTGTCTTTTGTCAAGTATTTATGTGGTGTGAGCACTCCATAATTCTTGCGGTCTCCTAAGTTGAAATCACTAATCTTGAGCATCAAAATTTGTCCTAACTGTGGTACAACTACGCGTATCCCCTTCAGGAGGTACATAGTGATCAATGTATAGTTGAATTCCCTCGGGATGATGTCACAACTAAACACTCTAGCTAGAGTTGAGATATAGTCGGGAAGGACCAACGGGATGAGCTTTGCGTTCACCAAGTCGTCGTGATGCTTTCTTTGTTTCTCTGTCGCAGTTCAGGATGGCCCAGATCAACGTGTAGTCAATGGGGAGGCTTGCAATCCTCTCGTCGATGAGGCATGTGCTCCTACAGACATGACCTTCTCAGCCATAAGGTCTATTAGGATCTCCTCGACAGACTTCTCTACTACACTAAGGTCGCTCGACATACCCACTCGGGATCAGATATCTCGAATAGGTGGACCAACACTTAAGGTAAGAAGAATGGGTGGCAAGGTCTCAATAAGCAGTGGGTGAAAGAAATTAGTTCTGTCGGATAATCACAATTTGAAAAAGTTTACCCGGTCAGACATTTGACGGGTTAAATAGATAATGTCATAACAAACTCCTCCAATGGCTAGGAATGCATCAATCAATACAATTTCATCTGTTATGGTGCAGTCCCAATGGTACAATGGAGATATTTCTGGGAATATTTGTGTTTCTATCCATTCTGGATTGTTTTTATAACGGTCGAGAATCCTCCAACAATCATATTGCTTCACCATGGAGAAGTGTTAGTCTCCGTTGTTCTTCTATTCCGGCGAGGTTCAAGGTCTCCAATCCTTCCTTTTGTGAATTCCTCTCTGGAACCTCCTTCAATGTTTCTAGATTTTCTTTCTTCTTACTGAGATTTCTTACTTTATTTCCTGTGATATGCGTCTCTGGATTCCTCTTTCCATTATTGTTCTTATCTCCTCTTAGCATAGTAACTTCGCACTACTGAGGGTCTTTCACAGGGTTTGAGGGTAATGCTTTTTCTCTTACTGTTTCTGGAGTAGGTGCTATACTCTCCTGCATGCATAGGTAATTTAATCCTTCATGTGTTCTTTCAACTTCAACAACTAAGTCTCTGTTCCTCAGTTGCTTTGAATTGTCCTCTCGTTCTTTTGTTAATCGCACTATTCTCCTAGACATGAAATCTCTTAATTCTTTCTTTTTCTATTATATAGCTCCCTCTTCTTCTTTCCTTTGGATCTGATCTCTCTCAATCCATGTCCTTGCTAAAAAAATTGCAAAAAGACTTTTTTTCTCAACAAACTTAATGTAACACCCTGTTTCCCCCAGCTTGTAAATATAACTAGACTGGCCAAGAACTATGGAAAACTCATAAATGTGAATATGTGATGTAAATGGACCTTGAGTAAAAGGTCAATAAATGTGAATAAAATTTTGAATTTATTGCAGGAATGTTGAGAGGGGATGTGTAGAAAATAGACCATGATGGTGGTGGAAGGCACCTGGAAAGGTGGCGTTAACTACCACCGAGAATTAATACCGTATTTGGACTCCACTAGCCCAGAGAACCAAAAGTAGCTTGCTGGCCCTGAATTAAATGTCTCGCAGGTTGGTAGGTGGATGGTTTAATGAGGGATGGGAAGTGAACCTCCCATCCGTAGAGCCATTAGACCTGATCAATGCAATGGTAATCACACCACACACAACCTCGCAAGAGGGTAAGGCATGGGGTAGAAGCGATTGAAGGGGGTAGACGCGAGGGGAGAACTCTGGCAATACGCAGAGTGAGTGATAGCAGAGAGGAAGGATTGCAACCTTCACTCTTGGTCACTGGAAAACGGAGATGCAGTCTCACAGCATCGTGGTCTCAGCTCGGGAGTGGCTAGTGGTAAATCCGCTGGGAGTTGCTAAGCCTACGGTTGGGTGGAAACGAGCACCCCTCTCAGCAGTTGCATAACCCCTGGTGTTATTTTCTGATAAGTGTTTTTCCCCTGGCATCTTAAAATATATATGTATATATGTTTGTTCTGATGATTATGCCCATAAGCTGTGAAAACTGTGAATGAATTCATTGTAAGAATGTATGTAGGACGTTTTGATCAGTACTAGTAGTTGTATATTTGTATGGAAGAGACTATATATGGCATATGTCCTCATGAATCATTATTTACATGCACACTGGTCTATTTTAGACTTCATGTCTGGACCTTGGTTGGACGATACCCTTTTGACCTCAGAAAGTACCTTGAGTAAGTCTTCCCATAGAGATACTCTCCTTGAATAACCCCTCAAGAACCCGAAAGGTAAACGTGAAGGCGTAAATCCTTAGTAACTCTGTATGAGGAGAAACGATCCTCTTAAAAACTCGAGATGGCAGCTTAAGGATGGAATATCGAATCGATGGATGAGACTCCGTTGGGAGATCTGTGGTCACTCACGACCGTCAGATCGGAAGGAGAGGAGGAAGTGTTAAGGGCCTTAACCTTGATAGGTGGTGATTGACAGATGAGATTTCCCCCACGACTGTTAGATTAGTAGGAGAAAGTAGGGCATTAAAGGCCTTACCACTTGGTTTTCCTGTGTCTTCATGGGTAGTGAAGAGTTTAGGACCGTAGATCCCCATGGTCCATGAGAACATCTGGACCACTGAATTTTCCACATCCATGAAGTAGTGGAAGAGTGCACAAGGTGGGACAGATATGAGCCACTAGATCTTAGCCAGAAAAACCTGACAGCCATTGGATCTGTTAAGAGATGCATGGGGGTTAAGCCCTCATAAACAGGAGGTTGAAAGTCCTGACAAGAGGCGTGGCCATCGGGATATCGGAATTCATGAAATCGGGAGTCACGATGACATGAGGTCGGGAATTATCATAGTGAAAATCCTGGAATCAATATGAGTCGTCCATCATAGGAGGACGCATGGTGGCAATCGGATCATTCAGGAGAAGTTCCGAAAGGAAAGTCATCCATCGGGAAATTGGGAATCCCATGGACAAGAAGTCCATACACTTCGAAATTGTGAAGTCCAGAATCCCGACAAAGTGAAAAGCGTCCATTGTAGGGCCAGCTGTCATTATATCGGCATATCGAGATTCAGCAGAACACGAATCCTGAGGACGAGTACATTATGGCATTGGAAAGTCTAAAAACCTTACAGGAGATAAGGCTGCGGTCTTGTGAGATAGTGGTCATGTGGGCCAATATTTTATCCAGGAGGGCTAACACGTAAGGGACCATATCAGTGAATTGGCTCATTGGGAATCGCGGAATCGAGATTCCTATTGACAAGAGTTCAGGATTTCCCATGGAGGAAACCCCAGAGTAGATCTGAGCCATCCGATTGACGGAGGCCACATGTCGAGAGATTAACCACATCAGGAAACCGAGGATTGAGAATTCAAGGGTCCCGTGATCGAGAATCTGGATTCGCGTGATTTTAAACCCCGATGAACGAATGAGATTCTTTCGAGGGATCTTAGGGTCTGTAATGACCGTTAGATGTGGAGATGAGATGTCAACTTAAGACAGGACGTGAATATTCTTTAGGATAAGCAGCGAGCAGATCTGAACGGCCAGAGTCCACCCATCCAGATCCATGGCTGAGGTTCCACTCTAGAGCCCCCTTACTGTTCTACCTTTAGCGGTAGGGGGCGGGGTCTGGAATTGGACATGCAACTCTCAAATGGTCAAGATTAACTCATCATGATCAACGGTGCTCAAGTAGATTCCAGACCCCCCTTGCCATTCTGCCTTTAATGGGGGGGGGGTCTAGAATAGTGTGGCGTGTGAAGTGGGGCCCCCTCCTGTCATGTTGACCACCGTGTCGAGTTTCCCTTTTCACCACCTGTATTCCACTTAACCGCGTGACGGGGCTTGTTCTCACTGGCAGTTCTCTACCCCTGTTGAGATTTGTTCCTATTGGCCATTTATTGACCCTGTAGGGATTCATCCCCATTGGTCGATTGCTAGCCCTGTCGGGGTTCGACGGGTGCAGAGTTGAACGTTTAGACATTACTGTAGCGCTGAGGTGCGAAATAAAAATAGGCACTGCATTCAAAATTGAACCATGAACATGACCCGCAATCACATGAGAATGGAGAAAGAGAGAGAAAGATCTAGCTTACGCTGGGACTCCATGGATAATTAGGGGTTTTTGGTCCAGCAAAAGACCAGAAAAATCCGATTTAGGTAGTGGGTATGTGACAAAGTGGTATCAGAGCATGGTTACAACACTTGACCTGATTGGGATCATGAATGAGTCACGTATAAGCTTCGTTTGAAGTGCTCATACAAAGAGTAACCCCCTAACGTAAAATTTCTTGTCTAGGATTGAAAACCTGGAAGATGAGAACCCGACTATGTATGCATGTGAAAGAGTTATAAATTATGCGCAAATTATAAAAATGTATTTAACTCTTGACTAATAGCCAACGTTTGTCTTTTCACTCCAGCGGATGATCATCCGTGGGAATCTACAGACGCAGAGTGTGGTGACTCACCAAGAGGTAGGAGAAGGCTCCCACAATAGAGATGAAGAGTCTGATGAAAGAAGAGAAATAGGAACCCCTCCAGACCTAGCCGAGACTGTGAGGAGTCTCATGGTTGAACTACAAAGCTGGAAGGCCGAAAATGAAAGGATGATGAAAGAGCAAGAAAAACAAACTGAAATTAATGCAGTATTACTGCAGAGCTTATCCAACCTACAGTGACAAATGCAACATGAACCCGAAGTGCAGAAACATGATCGTATTAGTGGCCATACTAAGCGGAGCACCTGAAGAAAGGTCCACCCCAGAGGTAAAGGACCAGTGCCAGACGATTCCACTGAGAAGGAAGCTGGAAATTCAGAAGGCTCTTCCAGTAGCAGGGCTAGTTCCTATTCTCGAAGAAAACAGAAGAAGCAAAAGACTTCCAAGAGTCATAAATTTGAGGAATTCAGAAAGGCCAAACCTCCCTCCTTCGATGGTGAGATAAAGAAGGGAGAGGAAGCCAAGGCTTGGCTACTTGGACTGAAGAAATATTTCAGAGTCCATGATTTTTCAGAGAATCTGAAGGCCCGAGTGGCCACTTTCAATATGAACGGAAAGGCTTCCATCTGGTGGGAAGACCTTAAGAATATGAAAGGGGTCCGCGAGGAGGACCTGTCTTGGAAACAGTTTGAAAAGTACTTCCGAAAGAATTATTTGTCAGAAATATATTTCGACGAGAAGGCTAAAGACTTTTATGAACTCAAACTGGGACAATTTACCATAGAGGAATATGTCAACAAATTCCTCGACTTATTGAGATATGTACACTACATCAAAGTAGAGAAGGCGAAGGCAAAGCGCTTCATCAGTGGGCTACCCAAGGAATATTGGAACCGAATTGAATTTGACGAGCCAAAGACCTTAGAAGACACTATACAAAAGGCAACATATTGTCAGGAACAATATGGACATCGGGCAGAGTCTCATGGAGATTGGAGATAGAATAGTGGTTCAAAATTTCAGAAAAAGGGGATCAAATCCTCGGGATTTAAAAACTACAAGAAGAACCCCAGAATGAACTTTCCAACCCAGAGTGTACTCCAGCAGAACTTTCCATCATCAAACGGAAATAAAACTTCTAGACCTATACCAGTAAAGACTAATAACCCAAAGAAATAACCTCTGAAATGTTGGGGTTGTGGAGAAGAGCATCTCCTGAGAGATTGTCCACACTGACAATAGAATAGTCAGAAAGTTTATAACATGCAAGAATCTACCACAGTCAATTATGTGGCAAGGAGTGTGCCGCAGATTTATGCAGCCTTAGATAATAACCAAGCTGACCACCAGGCTTCAGTGGTGGAAATAGAAGGTATGATTTTCAACCATCTAGTGTCTGTTCTAATTGACCTTAGTTCAAATTTGAGTTATATAGCCCCTAAGACTGTGGATAAGTGTAAGCTATAGCCACAAAAACAAACCAAGCCATGGTTGGTACAGTTAGCCACTGGCACTAAAAGAAAGGTGGTAGAGGTCATACCAGCCTTCCAGTTAATGTTGGGTGAATTCCCCACCCAAGCAACCCTTAATGTATTACCCCTGGGATCATACGATCTGTTGATTGGTATGGACTAGTTGGCCGCCCATAAGGCCAAATTGGACTATTACCATAAAACCTTAGAATGTGTGAGCAAAGAAGGAAAAAGGATAACCCTTCAAGGGATCCGAAAACCGGTCTCGGTGAGACAAATATCAGCCCTGCAAA
>JZKD02S1980382.1:80187-116728 GCA_000966675.3 Picea glauca
GAAAATGTCTCCTTGGTATATATAGGAGACTAGGAGGTTTTAATGGCCTAAAGCCGACATAAATAAAATAACATTACTAATATAAATCACAACTAATGGCCTAAAGCTGACATAACTAAAATAACATTACTAATCTAATATGCCCCAATTAAGTGGTAATGAGCCAATATTAGGGCTTAACAGACATGGGATGGATGATACTGAATGGGTTGTATCTCATTGTAACAAGTGCCTTCTCACATAAAAACCCAATACCCGACATGAAACATTTATGAAAATAAATAACTTATAACAGTTATTTGATAATCATACTAATGAGTGTGAGTACCTTTTATTTTAACATTGGCAAGAAAAATGGTCCCTTGATGAAATTTTTGGGTGACCCTTGAAGGAGGCCAAGGAATAATGAGTTCCTAGAAGAGGCAATCCCTAAAGGAGGGTAGGGAATCATGGGTTCCCTAAAAAGGCACTACCTAAGGGAGGTTGCGAAACAATGGGTTCCTAAAAAGGTACTCCCTGAAGGAGGTCATGTCTCCATTATGGGGCTAACTAAAAATGACCAAGGATAAGGGGGCCTCGACACAAGAAGTAAGGAAACTATCTTAGTGGATAATTTTTATTAGGCCATGCGGTTTGTAATCACATGATGTCTGGGGGAAATGGACACAATGTGGTGCTATAATGGTTCCCATGAATGGTACATGGTGTGTTGGTTTTGTGTCAAGAGATAGTTCTTATGGGACCAAGGTGGGAAGTGGTATTTCTCTATGTATTATGATATGAGGACCGGGGGAAGGGTTGTTTCCAAATACCCAAGATTATGGACCAAAGGTAAAATAGTAGGCAATTTAAAGTTGAACATCCTCAAAAGATGATCTGAAATAGTGTATCAGATCCATTGTTTTTTGTAATATGTATTGATGGGTTTGGTAATTTAAAATATGTAGAAACATCTCCTATATGGGAATTATTGGTCATCATGGAATTGGAGTCCTTGATATCCCTATTAGTGAGAAGAGATGATCTTATTTGAGAGGGAGTAATGACCTTATCAAGGGAGATAATATTGGAGGGTGCACCAATTGAATTGTTAGGCCCCTACAAACAATTAATAAGAGAACATAGATGGAGGTTATTACTAATACTATTGAATGAAGTAGTAGCCTCAAAGAATTCTTCATCCTCTGGGAAAAATGTAGTTGAGAGTTCATGGTTTCTTTTTGGATAGAGGGGAGAAACATGCATAGATAACCTCGAGGATGATTGAATTCTCCCAGCCTCCAAGCCTAAGTGGTGAGGAGGTGGTTCTAGAGTCATGGGCTCATTTTTATCGGGAGTGGATGTTGCAATACTAGTGTCAATGGACACATAAGGCATGGAATCAATGTGAGAAACACGATGTGATATTATATCATGAGAATCCTAATGGGGGTATCAGTGTAGGAGAGTTTATTGATGGTGATGATGTGTCCCTCATGTGGGAATATCATGACTCGGAAGAGTGAAGACACCACATAACTCATGGCATAGATCAAATCATGGCCCAAGAGAATATTTTAATCTATTGGACCAGTCATGACTGCAACATTGATCAAAACCATCTTACCACATAACTCAATGTGGAGGTTAGGTAATATCCCTAAGGGGGAACACATTCTACCATCAAAGGCTCTTAACTCAGTCATGGAAGGGACAAGAGTAGGGTATCCTAGTTATTTCCAAGTTGATGAGGACATAATGCATGAGGGTGCCCCATCATATACAATACACTGATAAACTATAAAGTTTTTAATGATGACCCCTATTTCAAATGGGGTAGAAGATGGCAGTCATGCTTGGATAATTTGATCCCAATCAAGGGTGATGGTCCATGATGGGTGTGGGTATACACTTATATTTTCCTTAATAGGATAAGGTCTAGTAGACATTATGGTACTAGTGGTGGAATGCATGCCCCCAAGTCTACATGACTGGGCCTCAGTCATGAGGTAGATTGGGTTCTAGGGGGGGTTACGAATGTGGTTGATAACAAATGATGTTGAGGTGGATGGAACCTCACCTAATGGAGTAATGGGTGCATGATGGGTGTTAATAAGTCCCTAATGGGGAATCAGGTTTTTGATAACTGCTGGTGTTTGAGGTTACAAATTGTTTTGGGGTATCTGTGGGGTTCCTTGTGGTGCAAGGGGTTGTTGGGTATTCATTGACTCTTTCATCCATTGGTACTTATCAATTTTGGGGAAATTATGAGTATAATGACCATACTCAGCGCATAATGTGAAAGTGAAGTTGGTTCGAATATTGTGGTTTATCCCTTGTCTTATTTGTACATTGTTATTGCCCCCCTGGGGGTTTTGAGTGGCCTAATTTTGGTTTCCCCCAGTGGGGGGATTTGTTTGTTTGGGGTTTACCCGTTGTCCTTCATTTTTATTCTTTCCCTTTCTCCTATTGTTGTTGTATGGATGAGGGGCGTTGAAAATTTTCAATTGTTCGAACGTTTGAACTTGTTGAAGATGGGAAAGTTGAATAAAATTTACTCCATATTGTTGTTGTCCATGTGGTGGGGCAGCAGGTTGGGGAGGGATGAAGAAGAGATAGTATGTATTATTTTTGGTAGTTCCATATTGATTGTGTGAAGTGGAGGTTCCTCCCATAGGGTTGGAAGTCTATGTCATGGATGGCAAAGGGAATGTATGTTGTACGTGCACTGGGTGTGTGGGGGGTGCAGGTATTGGAGGTCCCATTATGGGAGGGGGGTGCCATGAATGGTGGTTGATGTGGTGGGGGAGGGTAGTATGGGTTTCCCCCATATGGTGGATGGTATGGATTGGACCTAAACTTGGGTGTCAGTTGAATGTGTTGGTGTGTATGGGCCATGGACCCAATCAACCCATCGACAACGTGTGACATTCCTGGTTTGTCTTGACCAAATGGTATAGGGAGAGGAGAATCAGGTAATATGGTATAAAGGTACCCTGATTGAGAGTAAATTATGTCAAAATATTAGGCCTTAGTGATGGCCTCATCTTCAGTTTGAGGGAAAGTAGTGGTGACATATTTGGTGAGGAGAGGAACTAGTGATTTGAGGAGCCGGTGTTGTCATTGTTGTTGGGTTGTTTATTCTTTGCAAATAATTATTCTTCTTCATCATTCATGGATGTGATTGGTGATATCGATGGACAAGGTTTGTTTGAATTCAAATAGGATTTCCAAGCCGTTGTTGTGGCGCACTAGGAGTTGGAATAAGGATAAGAAAGATTTCTCCAATGACTCAAAGGTTGAGTGGGATCCGTCTTTCTCATCCACATACCACTTAGCAGAGGGATCGGTGAGAGCTCTTTATAAAAATCATAATTGAATGAAATATTCCATAATACTATTGGAATAAAACCACATGTGGAAAGACATAATATGATTAGTTGGGTGTTCGTTGGGTTTTCCTTCGAATTTGCGAATGTTAGAAGGTGACTTAGTGGGAATTTTTGGCCAAGTTGGGTCATGTAATATTGGATCATTCTTTAATTTGGTCAAATATGGGATATTGAGAGATGCCAAGTATGGCATGGATGGGGAAATACCATATATGGTATGATTTGGTTGAGAACATGTTCCTTGTGAGGATGGTTAGGAGTTTGTACCTTACGACAAAGGTTGGGCTCCACCTCCTTGTGATGGAGGACTATTTGGCGAGGTGTTATGGATATTAGTGCCAAGAAAGGTAGATACAAGAAATGTTGAGCCTATAAATGTAGAACTCATTGGTGTATGTGATGCTTGTGTTGATGTATTAGCCAAGTTGGGGACACCTCCCAAAATTGGGGGGAGGTTTCTCAAACACCTAGAATGGAGGGGATGTTGTGGTTCCCCTATGATTCTAAACTATATATAGATGTGTGTTGATGGTGGTGAGAAGAAATGATGGAACACATGATTTAAAAATTACCATTACATTGTATTCATAAAATGAATGTAATTAAATGGTGACAATCACACATATAACAACAATGTAAATGGTAGTTTGGTTTTTTTCTGACTCCGCATGGGGTAATATAAAAAATAATGCACGTGTCATATTCAATGTAGCATATTTCCTCTCAATAGCACTGGGCCTCCAAAAAATAACTTGATAGTGGGGCTAGAACCGACTTGAGGAGATGTTAGTGAAGGGATGAACAATAATTTATAATGTAGGGTGAAGGGGGCATATCCCAAAAGTACTGGAGATATTTCCCAACAATCGTTCAAAATATTATTGAGGTGCGATTGTAGTCCACATACACCACCTTGGGTAGATAAAACCTATAATTTGGCCACTAATTCACCTAGATCAAGAATGACATTTATATGTTTTTCCTCAGAAATTGGTCACACGTTGGATGCTTTCCAAGGGTTGGCTGACCCAAGGAGGCATGCACAGAACAACTGGAAATCAGCCTACGACCCTTCACGGTTGTCTCACTGACTTATGGTGTAGGAATTATTTATTGGGAAGATTTTGGGACCCTATTTTGAAACTTTCTAAGTTTTAATGAGAAAATGATGATGGGGACTTATTTGGATTCCTATCCCCAAAATCGTAACTTAGACTATCAAATTATTTTTTGTTCTTCCTGTGGAGTTTAGAAATGGGTTGATTATGGTAGTTTTTCGGATGTGAGAATGGGTTGTAAGATTGGAATCTTGGACCAACCTTGTTGATTAAATATGGTGTGCACATAAAAAAAATTACTAAAAAAATGAATCCCTTTTGATCCTCTCAAACCACTTATGACCGTGAGAAGAGCATACTATGGTTTCAAGTATCTAATGAAAAACTATTTTGAATATGTGATGTGTGCAAGAAGTGATAGTGAGTGATGAATTTTAATAATTTAAGTGAGAAAATATTTGGCATGTGGACATCGCTTGGTCCTTTACAATTGTTGCTTACTTCTAACTTACTAAATTTATAAAAAAAAACCTTGCAACTAGCATGGTGGACATGTGATTCCTTACTCTTGAGAATTAATCTCCCTAGAATGTTGTGTAATCTAAGAAAGCTTTGAAACTATTCTTAGATTGTGAACACGTGGGCATGTGTGGACCCTTACAAATCTTTAAACTTCCTAAGTGATTTACTCTAAAGATTTGAAACTATCCTAATATTGTGCACATGTGGGAATGTGTGGGCCCTTACAATTCTTTGAGATTTTGTTTCAGAAAAAAAAAACTAAGAGGTATTGGCCTCTCCTAAAATGGTTGATTTTAAAGGGAGATGGAGGTTTCTTCAAGCAATCACTTTTACTGATTTCCAAGATCACACAAGGGTGTAAGGAAAGAGCATACTCTGAGATTGTCTAAATATCTTTCTAGTCCCAAATTAATGTGATATTTTGTAAAAGGAAAGCTTTTAATGAATTTCAAATGCTAAACTTTAATTCGTCCATGTGGAAACCAAGGAAATCAAAAGATACTATGGTTCTCTTTAATCCCCATAGAAATCTATGTGTGACTAAGATATCTATGCAATAATGAATCTCAAGCCTACTTGTTATGTATTTTACAAAGTACATAAAAGAAATATAAGATACTAGAAAGAAACTCATCCTCAAAATCCCTTACAATGTGTTAAAAAATATCTTTTGCACAACTTTATGCATAGATAGACATACAGAGTGCACAGATGATGAAAAATGACAATGAGGTGAATGCACATTTTTTTTTGAATGTTTTTCACGAGCCCATGTGCACGAAGGAAAATGGCAGACCGAAAATTTGAAATGAAATCCTCTAATAGAGTGATGAATTGCAGTGTATGAATGGTAGGTTGAGCCGGTTTTGGGCCTTGAAAACACCAAAAAGTGAGAATAGAATGTATAACAGTCAAAAGGGGGAGGAATTTGATCTCCAATCCCCAGTATGGTCTCCAAACTATTGGGTTCCTTTTGTCACTTGGGTAAGAAAAAAGAGGACCCTTGATTTCTTAGTTGGACTAGATAAACAACACAAAACAATGGTTAGCAGGTTAGTGGGTCTAGAAGCAATGAAACATATATCAAAGAAAAAGAAAATGATTAACATAGAAACATGAATTAAACAATTATCAACAAGGGATGCATGAAATTGAACATAAAGAATGGTTACCCAATAGACAATAGTCTTATGAAATTGAGAACACCAAGAAGAGAAATGTGGGATTTCTGAATCACCTATTCCTCCTAAGGGAGGGATCTTTAATCCCTCAAAGTAGAGCTTCTACTCTACTATTTTAACTTTACAAAAGTGAAGAAATGTATGGGAAATCTTCCCCTGATGTGGAAAGGTTTTCCTTCACTATACTTTCTAAAACTATTCTTGTGAGAAAAAATGGTTTCTCCAAGAATATTTGAACAACACAACACTACAGTAAACTTCTTCCTTTTTTGCACACAATGATCCTCTATTTATAGGAGGATGGATATATATTTCACAAATAGCTTCAAATTTTAATGGGGAGGCCTTTGGAGGTACTTTCCATCCTTTTTGTGATCCCAAGAAAGAATTTTAGGGCGATTTTTGGGTATGGATGAGATCCACTTCATCCCATAAGTGGTTAAGGCCCGACCAAAATAATTAATGCATTGTTTCCACATCCACAGGGGTTGTTCTATTTTCAGTTAATCACATCACACACTATGCACTTTGGATGCTCTTTTAGGCCGCATGGATGCACACATGTTGTCTTTGCTGAATGTGTGCAAGCATTCAGGACCTTTTTTCATAGTTTTTATTATCTAGCCAAATTGATTGTAATCCTCTTGTAATTATTGGTTGTATGTTGTATTTGTGTTAATTATTTCTTCATCTATTGTTGGTATTTTTATGAGAAATGTTTTGGTGATAGCAAGGACTATCATAAGTTCAAATAACTTCTTTTTCTTTTCTCAACTAGGTTATTTCAACAACAAGCTTTATTTATTATAGGTCAAGTAAATTGACCTTACAAATTTCCCATTGGTCCTCTAATCCCAAGGAGTTATGTATATGGGGTTTATTATTTTAATTAAGAAGTAATTATAACTGCTAAGGGCCCTATCAATCCATACCAAGTTTCCTTAACCATAGAGAAATTCTTGATACGGATCTTAGCTATTATATAAACAATCATCCTACTACAAGAGGCTTTGTCAACCCAGATGGATAAACATCATCACAACTCACTAGTTCATTCACTTCCTGACTCACATAATCCTATAATACGATTTTTCCATTAATTACTACCAACACAACCCTACTCTTGTAAGAGTAGTTACTAGTTTGAAAAAGAAACAACATAATTCCTCTGCTAAAAATTCAGCCAGAATTATTAAGGTATAGTTTCAATCTGTTGTCCTTCTCCTCAAGGAATTTGTGCAAATAATAAAAAAACATTTTTAAACACAGAGAACTCTTTTACACATACTCATATCTAGTATTAATATATCAATATTTATTATTGTTCTCTGGCCCATTCAGGCCTAGTGTTTGAACTTCTTCTCTAATACCACTCTGTAACACACCTGACCCCCTTAAAGAACTTTCAAGGGAATGGGGTATTAAAATTTTAATCCATTAACATCTCAAAACTTCCTTTCGATAGAACCATCAACTTCTACTCATCAAGAGATTTCAAATGATTGTAATATTTCCCAAACCTGAGCTTTGGATTGAATGTTACGGATTCTCGAAGTCCTCATCATTTATTGACCCAAGGTTGCCTCACTACGATGTGGCACCCTATAACATGTATTCACCTATGTGGCGTTGACCTGGCTCTTAGATACACGAACCACACTTCATGGTGCGTACATGGAACCTACCATATTCTTCCTTGAACAACATTTATCAAGCCTTTACTGTCACTCTCCATTGCCATCGAAAATTCTCTTTTGGAATTTTCCCATAACAAGTTACTCTGCACTATATGACTACTACATCCAACAATTCCCTCCTCCAATAGATCAGGAGGTTTCAGGGACTTGGCGATAGATGAATAATATTTCCTCAGATATCTTTGATTATGCCTCATACTCTTGACACATAACACCATCCCTATAGGACACGTGGAACTATCAACACCAGACACATTGTACACATTGTTTCCATATAAGTTCACCTACATGTGATAAGTCACCATGCAACATGGCACCTTCTATAGTTGACACATGGAATCACCTACATCATGACATGTGGCACCATCCACGTAATAATCTTAAGTATTCAACTAAATATTGATGATTGAGATCATCTGCGGGATCCCATAGACCTTGTCAAATCAATGGTCTAGGTTTCCTCTCGGAGCCTCCCCATCGGAGTATCTCAAGGAAATTATACTCCGAAAATGACTCATGACGGATGACCCAGATATCTTCTTGGATCTTCTCCTATTTTGACGCATCAAAGAAGTAAATTTCATCTTGGCGCTTCTCCCTTAGAGTGTATCATTACGATCCATTCCAAAAACACCTTGCGATGGATGGTCAGGATCTCCTCACAACATATATAATGACTAGGATATGGGGTGAGTAAATATCATTTCCCAACCCCCATCTCGTACAACCCTTGATATAGCTCCACTCCTAGGGTGACACTTCTCACCCTGAAGACACTTTGGCGAGACACTTCTCACCCTGAAGACACTTTGGCGAGACACTTTGGCTAACCACCAAGATAGTTCCTCCATTAGTCTGGCGTCACTTACCTTTCTTAAATATTTCCATGGGAAATGGTAAGGCCCATGACAAATAAACAATTATCATTCCTCGTGGTCACCCTTTGATCAACAAACCATATTTAACCTCGGAGTAATCCCATTAGATTCAATCATTTCCCGGTGTCCTCGATCACTCTGAACAAACTCCTCCAATGGGCAGTCTATATTTCTCTATATCATGGATTTGATGGTTAATATTTGACGACACCTATCCCAAGGTACGATCCAACAGGGACTCCCCCTGGGTCCTTCCTTCAATCACAGGACAATAGTGTTTTCCTCTAGACAAGCTAGCAGTTTGTGTCATCATAACATGTCCTATTGACATGATCTCTTCTCTTAGTCCCACTTAAATGATATCTACAATGATCTACAAACCCGGTTGTCTCTCAAAGTTCCTTCATCTGAGTTTATCTCTGCAACTCACTCCAACCAACACCTCCAACGAATGGCTAGGATCTATTTACCTCACCCAATTGGAGACCAAGATTTAATATTTCCTCACATAATTCAATGGTCATGATTGATTGGATCCAATATCTGATGAGTTTTATGGTCAACAATGACCTTTCTACCCAAAAATCCCTCAAAGGTGAGGATTCTCGATCAATAGTTAGAATCTCTCATATCTTCCTCTAATAAATCAATAGTTCTCATTGGTTTTAGGTGCAGTTTCTCCAGGCATCCTAGCCTACCTTGATGAAGGTTCAAGATCTACTTGTCACACCAATCCAATGGATATGATTCCTTGCAGTGTAAAACAAGGGATTTATGCATATTAATAGTCCAAGTATGGACTTAGACAATTTTTTAGATTTTCTTCAAGGATCTCCCTTGACTATTATCCTGAATTAGAGCTTCACTGCTTGGATATCCTTCCATTTAGGTCTGTACTTACACTAGTACAAAGTATTATAGGTGCATCAAGCTCACATTTCACTATACAAGCACACACATCATAATAGTATTGTGAATAACACAAGGATTGATCTTAGCTACACATGGATATTTATTCATGAAAGCATCCCATGAATACAACCATTCCTATTTTCCCAACATTAATCAAGAACAAAGACTTGCCAATAAATAACCAGTCCATACATCAAGTCAACATACACATCCATGAATGCAATCACATGTACCAATCTATTCATTTTACTCAGTACAAGGAGCATAAGGGATTACTTATTTTTTTAATGGAAGAGTTAACCAACCAACTGACTATGGGTATTCTCCTTTCCAATCAACCATAGGCTTAGATGCACTAATTGCAATTATTTATCATCCTCGACATGGCAAGCTTTGGGTTCTATCAAGCTCACGTCAGCTACTAGTGAGTTTTTGTCTTTTGACAAAATACCTAGTGAATGTTTGTGGATTATTCCTCAATCTCCTATCACGTTAGGTGGGATGACTATCATATTCGATCTGTTAGTGGTTCCATATCCTTTAGACTTTAATATGCTTCTTTGGTGTGATTATGTATATGTGATGAATGTTGTGGTGTGTACACTATATTGGACAAATTGTCATTCATGTGTTGTCATTCATGTCAACAATATATCAGTCAACATAATATGTCAAACAACATGATCGAAAAATTAAATCTCAGAAGGAAAAGCGCATTGCATAGCATATCAAGAAGCAGAAGAAATTCGTGATTATTTTTTATCACAACAGGATCAACAATGTTCCTATGATAAAATCTCAGGAGGGTTAGAAAACATAGAGATCAAAACTCAGAAGGAAAAAGCGTAAGCTCGGAAACCGTCCAATCAGAGTTAGAAGCCACAACAGTCATCCTATCAAGAGGTTGACCATGTTGATTGTCTAATATAACGTGCATCGGTCATATGAGTGACCATGGGCTTGAGGACCATTGAAAGATCCAGACCATCGGATCTGCAAGCCATCAACGACAGAAATGAATTGTGGGGAGCGAAAGAAGAATTAAACCACTTGCTAGTTACAATCCCGCAATTTGTCTAGATCGTCAGATCACATATATTTAACGATCTACAACTACGGTTGATCCAACAAACCACCAGTTTAATTCATATGAAATCATGGTCGTCAGATGCGCAATCGAAAAATCTATGACAGGGATAGATTGCGGAGATTGAAAGGAAAATTAAATCAATTGTAAATTGTAGTTCCATAATCATCGTCGACCATTGGTCTGCTTTGAGAATCTCCATAGCCATCGTATTATCTCAATGTGGAAGGATAGGATAAGAGGGGCTAAAATTTTGAGATTTCGATTAGTCGAATACTCGTCATCTGTCGGATTAAAGCCGATTCTCATCAATCATTGGATCATGTTAAAGTGGAAGGATAAGATAAGCTACAAGTGTTGCATCACATACATATTGAACCAACAATCTAAAGATCCTAATAAATGAACACAATTCACTTTGGGTTTAAATTTGTGAGGAGTTTATGCTCAGGAAATATTGAGATGTGAAATACCCGAAGCCCGAAGATCCAAAATGAATAAGGATCATTGGATTTGGAGGACAAACGAGGATCATTGGATCAGGGTTTTTGGTCAGAAGACCACGTCAGCAAGGACATGCAACAATATATGTCATCAAGACTACAACAACAATGACATATGGAGCAATCAGACACTAACAAGTGTCAAGTTGATTCAGCATTTTAGGTATGTGAAAATCACAAATCCGAGTGACACGTGGAATCCACTAGGCTCATGACATGTCATCAAGTGACGTAAGTATGTGACATCATTCCAGAGGAAAAAAAGGGTTTGAGACTTGAAATATCCGAAGTCTGAAGACCCGAAGGAGATATTGACCCTCGATTCGATGTCGGGAGCATTCTCGACTGTTGATCAGACTATAGTGGAAGGACAGTGTAAGTGAAAAGTTAATTGACAACAAGCAGTCTCCACCACGTTATGACTGACTCAATAGGTGATCACTCCAGAGGTAAGAAGAGGTTGAGATATGAAATCTATGAAGTCTGAAGACCCAAATTAAAAGGTGGTCATCCATATCGATGTGTGATTAAGTCCTAACGATCGTATTTATCATTGAAAGGATGAATGTAAGAATCAAAGATGACCATTGATTTGGTTCCGTGAAATAAACCGTCTGATCTAAATTCAAAGGTTTGCTATGTTGAAATCTCGAAGTTTCGAAGTGAGAAGTTCCATCAGCCGTCCAACTCGTCATGATATTGAATCATGACCATTGATTTGATAAAGTTCTCAAGCACTCGTTTGGCTTAGCATATGGTTACCGCCAATGGTCATATGATATAAGAGTTTTAAAAGGAAATTTGTATACATCGCTATAGTTAGTAAGCCCTTGGTTCTGTAACACTCGGTCATATGAAATGGTTTGAAGGAAGCACCTCCATAAAATTTGGTCTCTGTGAAAATAAAAGAGATTCGAGATTGATTATAAATGATTAAATGGATCCATGAATGTGATCAATTTATGAAAAACCTTCACAGTAAAATAAATAAACAATAATTAAGATTAATTAATCGAAGAGGTGCGATGGTCAAAATGAAGGGACATAGTTTTGTCACACTCACGCCCTTTAAAGATTATATAATCAAGGAAGAGTATTGAGAAGAAGCGTGTCTCTGCATTCTAGATTAGAAGATCAAAATCTGAATCAGATTCCAGGAAGAAAAGCTAATACCTATGCATTAAGGGTGGTTGGGTGGTGTAAGGGTAGGTTGGTGCCTGTAGAGGACATTGGTGCTTCCTTGTTAGTTGTAGCTAACTAAACAGGGGGTCATAGCCTCCTACTAGTTTGTGCTGGTAAAATAGGGTGTGGGTGCATCCTGGTCAGTTGGTGTTAATAAAAAAGGAAGTGCATATTCCTTCTATGTAACATGTAAAACAAATTTTGCAGTTAATAGAAAAGAGTTTGTGGTTTTCCCAATTGGGTTCCACAATAAAAAATATTGTGTTTAGATTTCGTTTGCATTAATAAATTAAAAATTGATATAATTGTTGTGTCACTGATTCCCCCCCCCCCCCCTCTCAATGATAGGATTTGATCCTTCAATTGGTATCAGAGGCAGGTTCCTTCAGTATAGTCTAACAAACTTGAAGGTATATTGTTACACATTATTTTTGTCACCCTAGTGATGTTTCTACAAGCATGTGTTCAAGCTCCCAAAAGGAACTTTCTTCATAAGAGAAGTGAAATGTTTCCTCTTCTACAAAGCTTGTTTTTAGAAGACTTTTGTAGGCCATCCTTAGGTACAGTGCGGAAATGCCTGATTTCCGCAAGCTGTCCTAAACTTAATTTGCAGAATTTTCATAGGCTACTCTATAGACAGGGTGCAGCGACGTTTGAATACTAAGAAAATGATGAAGTTCATGAAGGTTCTAGAAGTAAATCTTCTATAATGTGAGGTGGAATCTATATGTTTAGGATCCTACTGACTTCTTTGATTTGGTGGGATCATCCAAATCTCTTTAACTGACTCTCCTTCTCCTATATAATGATGGATTTCTCATGGAAAAGGTTAAGGAAAAAGAAAGAAAGATCAAGTAAGGAATTTATCAAGGAATAGGCTGAATATTGTGTGAGGAACTCCATTTCAATTGATGCTTGAGATCTCCATTGTTTCATCAAGCTATTGTGGACCATCTTCATGCAAGTTTGATGGAAGTGTGTGTGTTGGAGAAAAGGGCCATTGAAAGGGAACTTTGCAACATCAAGGCAGTTTGGTTGTATCTTCCACTTTTACTTAATATAATATGGTGGCATGCTTCTTTCCCATAAAATCATTCTCATTTTATTACATGACTCCTTGATCACATGTTTAAGTTTTCATTGAATATACTATCGTTTCTTTCACTTTGGTTGGTTTGTGTCATTGCATATCTAATTGCACAAGAGCACCAGAGAAAAGAAAGGATAACAAAGATATAAGGAAGCGATATTCAAAGTTATGTCACCCATCTCTTCTTTGATAGTAAATTCTATGATTAAGCTTAGGAAAAGCACCATGTCCTATCTCATTTTGTTCTAGATCTAGGTGGATCTAGGGAGATCGGTTTATGTCCACATTCATCAATTTATCCAATAACAAAGATCCCGAAGATGGATCAACAAGAGGGAATGTCTAACAACAAAGAACGCTTTTTCAATGGAGGAGGCTATGCTCTGTGCAAAATAAGAATGAAAAAATTCATGTTAGCTCTTGGTTTTGATATTTGGCAATCTTTTGTAGATGGTTACATTGCACCAACTACTCCACCCAAAGACTCTGGAGGAAATAAAATATGTAATGACAACTCAAGAGAAGTTAATGGAATTCTCGTAGGGTTGACTAATTCTATATGTGTGAAAGTTATGCATTGCAAATCAGCCAAAGAAATCTAGGACAAATTGGAAGTTGTATATGAAGGAGATGACAAATTCAAGGAAGCCAAACTACAGACCTATAGAACTCAATTTGAAAATATGAAAAATGAAAGAAGAAGAAAATATTGTTGAGTACTTTCATAGGGTAGAAGAAGTGGTTAAATCTATTAGAGAGGCAGGAGAAGAAATTACAGATAAACCCATTGTGCAAAAAATACTAAGATCATTACCTATGAGATACGATGGAAAGATTTCTTCAATTGAAGATAGATATGATCTAAGAACACTCACAGTTGATCAACTCCATGGAATTTTTACAACATATGAAATGAGAACATGGAATGATAAATCAAGAAAAGATGAAATAGTTTTCAAATCATCTAAGATAAAGATAAATCAAAAGAAAAAACTTCAATCCTGCCATCATGAAGAATTTGATGTGGAAGAAGCCAATTTCATTAGAAAACTTCAGAAAGAATCAGGGAAGTACAAAGGAAAGCTTCCTTTCAAATGTTTAATTGTGGAAAAGTTGGGCATTTTGCATCCAAGTGTCCCTATCCCAAGGAGGACCCTGAAGATGAAGAAAATAAAACCAAACAATACCAGAAGAAGGAAAAACCCAACTACAAGAAAAAGTTCTACAAAGGGAAAAAGAATTTCTACTCAAAAAAAGAAAACAATAGCTCATCGGAGTCTAGTGACAAATATGAATCTGATGATGATGAAGTCATTTTCTTAGGTATTGAATAATCTAATGAGATAGTTCATCTAAAAAAGGAACTGGAGGCATAAATAGTTCATCTAAAAAAGGAACTGGATGCAAAAATCATTCAAAAAAAATCTGAAAATAACTCTAAAATATTAGATAATATTATTACGATGCAAAGGGATTCAGGTAATAAAAATGGAATAGGTTATTCTCAAAAGGAAATCGAGGTTAACTCAAAATATTATGCAGATTCTCTCCTCAGTACATTCAAGAAGAAAAATGAAGAGAAGATAAGTAATGACCAGACCTCCAGAAGATTACTTCCACCTATCAGGAAGGAAGACAAGACAATACCAAAGAAGGTTTATCAAAACAAGTATCCTTTCATTTTCCTTGGTTATTGCTTTTCATGCTCTAATTTCAGACACAAGGCTATAAATTGTAGAGCATATAGAAAGAAAAATCTGAAGGTTAAGAACTATATCTTTAAGGATAAACAAGCAACAAATCAAGTTAAAAGAAGAAACTATAACTCCTTTGCACCTCTACAAGAAGGGGACTTACAATGCTTCAGATTTCATAACCATGGACATAAGGCCATTAATTTCATATTAATGGAATTCTCAGAAAAACCAAAGTTCATTAGAGAACAAAAGAAACTTTGGAGAGAAAAAACATCAAAAAGGAAATGTCTTATTGCCCTAAAAGCTCAAGATAAAAAGGATCTTTGGTATGTTAGTGGGTGCTCTAAACATATGACAGGTAACGAGGACAAGTTTTTAGACTTAAAGAAACAAAAAGGTAAAGTTACATTTGGTGATAATGCTTCAAGTAACATACTTGGGAAAGGCACTGTGAGCTTGGGAAAAGACAAAGCTAGAAATGTGATACGTGTCGAAAAATGAAAGCCTAGTTTATTAAGAGTCAATCAAACCTATGATCATGGACACTTCTGCATCTTTGATTCCCAAAAATGTTAGATTAGGAGAGAAGACACAGGAAAATTAGTTGGTATTGCTCCTAGAATTCCTGAAAATGTATATATACTAGATGCAAAATTAAATGAGGAGTGTCATATAAATTCATCGATGAAAGTTGGCTATGGCATAGAAGGTTAGGGAATATTAACTTTGAAAATCTTGTGAAATTCAACAAACTTGGTGCAGTAATAAAATTGCCAAAAATCATAAAACCCTCAAATGTTGTGTGTAGACACTGTCAACTAGGGAAGCAAACTAGAATAAGGTTCAAGGAAAAAGAATACACAACCTCTAAACCTTTATAGCTTGTTCACACTGACCTATGTGGACCTACGAGGACCAAGAGTTTGCAAGGAGAGTATTACTTGATGTTGTTCATTGATGAATTTACTAGAATGGGTTGGATATGTTTTCTCAAAGAAAAATCAGAAGCATTGAACAAATTCAAAGCCTTTAAAACCCTTGTTGAAAATGAAAAGGAGACAAAAATCAAATGTCTTAGATCAGACAATGGTGGTGAATTCACCTCAAAAGAGTTTGATGTCTTCTTTTAAACCCAAGGAATAAAATAACAATTCTTTGCTACCAGAACACCTCAACAAAACAGGATTGTTGAGAGAAAGAATAGAACAGTTCAGGAGGCTGGAAGGACTATGCTCAATGAAGAAAAATTGTCAGATGGATATTGGAGGGAAGCTGTAAGCACAACAATATACATTTTGAACAGAGGTCATCTCAGGGTTAGTAATGATAATACCCCTTATGAACTATGGTTTGGAAGAACACCATCAATAAAATACTTCAAGGTCTTTGGAAGTAAATGCTACATCAAAAGACTAGATGAAAGTCTTGGAAAATTTGATGCCATATCAGATGAAGGTATTTTTCTTGGATATGATTCAAACAAGAAAGCATACAGATGCTATAATCTTATATCACATAAGATTGTTGAGAGTGAAGATGTCAAGGTAGATGACCTAAAAACGATAAGGATCAAAAATCAAGAAACCATATCTAAAAATGAAGATAAAGATTATGCTGAGACATTCAGCACACAACTAGAAGGAGTAGAAGAGCATGAAAAAGAAAGCGAAGAAGATGATATGGATACTAGTGAAAGTGAAGAATATATTCAAGATGGAGAGATAAGAGAATAATTCCCAAGAAGATATCAAAGACACCCTCAAGAATTACTCAAAAGAATCCTAAAGAATTGATTATTGTAGATATGAATGATGGAGTGCACACAAAAAGACAACTACTGTATCAAACATAAATAACATTGTTGTCATATGTTGAGCCTACATCAATCAGAGAGGCATGTAAAGATGATAATTGGATCAAAGCCATGAATGAAGAATTGGACCAAATCGAAAAAAATCAAACTTGGGAACTATTTCCAAGACCTAAAAATAAAAATGTCATTGGAACTAAATGGGTATATAAAAATAAAATGAATGAAGATGGGAAAGTAATCAGGAATAAAGCCATATTATTATGTAAAGGGTATGCTCATATTGAAGGATTAGACTATGAAGAAACATTTTTCACCTGTGGCCAGATTAGAGGTAATTAGGATGTTCTTAGATTTCTCCAATTATAGAAAATTTAAAGTGTACCAAATGGATGTCAAGTCAGCATTTCTCAATGGAAACCTAGAAGAGGAAGTCTATATTGAGCAACCAAAAGGGTTTCAATTAACCAACAAAGGAGACTATGTTTGTAAATTAAAGAAAGAACTCCATGGACTAAAGTAAGCACCCAGGGCATGGTATGCAAGGTTAGACTCTTATTTACAAAAACAAGGCCTCAAAAGGGGATCAACAGACATCAATCTTTATTGCAAAATTGATGCTAATAACATGATCATTGTGGAAGTGTATGTTGATGATATTATATTTGGTAGCGATGATGAAGAAATGAGTAAGGACTTTACCAATATGATGCAAAAAGAATTTGAAATGTCTTTGCTTGGAAAACTGAATTTCTTCCTTGGATTACAAATAATAGAGTCCAAAAGAGGAGTTTTTATCCATCCATATAAATATGTTAAGGACATGCTTAAAAGATTCCATTTAGAGTATTTCAAACTTGTTAGTACAACTATGACAATTGGATGCAAACTAATCAAGGATGATGATTCCAAAGGTCTAGATCCAAAACACTACAGATCAATGATTGGTAGTTTTCTCTATGTAAGAACTTCCAGAACTGATGTCAAGAAAGCGGTTGGGATGGTGGCTAGATTCCAAGCAACACCAAAGGAGAGCCATGTTCAATTTGTAAAAATAATCTTTATATATTTGAAAGGAACCATAGATCTTGGTTTGTGGTACCCTAGCAAGGATTCATTCACATTAAAATCTTATTCAGATGTTGATTGGGCAGGAAGTGTAGATGACAAAAAAGTACAAGTGTAGGAGCATTCTTTTTGGGAGAATCACTCATTGCTTGGATAAGAAAGAAACAATCCTCAATTTCTCTGTCTAGCACTGAAGCTAAGTATATTACAGCAGTAGAATGTTTCGCACAAGTGGAATGGATGAGACAAACTCTACAAGACATCAAAATAGTATTTGAAGAACCCACAACTATCCATTGTGATAATACAAGCATGATAAGTCTCTCTAAGAAACCTGTCCAACACTCAAAATCGAAACACATTTCCATAAAGTACCACTACATAAGAGATCAGGCTGAAAACAAGAACATTAAATTGGAATATGTTCCAACACAAGAACAGGTGGCATGTATTTTTACAAAACCCTTAAGCAGAGATGTATTTGAATATCTCAGGAAAAAATTGGGAGTAATCTCTCTTCTTACCTAAATCTCTCAAGAAAATAATGCATTAGTTGACACCTATTCAGGGGGATATAGAAATCAATGTCAAAAGGAGTCATTCAGTTATGACAGGAAAAGTGTGATTGAAGGAGGAAATACCAGGTGTCAAAAAAAAGAAGTATTTATAAAGACAGATCATAGGAGGAAAAACCCTTTTCCATTGATGCCAAAGGGGGAGATTAACTTCAAAGGACAGAAGCACCAACACAGGGGGATATTGTGTATGAATTTGGTGTTTTTCCCTCAATGACAAAGGGGGATATTGTTGGAAACATTTTCATTCATGTGTTGTCATTGATGTCAATAATATATCAATCAATAGAAGATGTCAAACAACATGATCGAAATATCAAAGCTTAGAAGGAAAAGCGCATTGCACAGTATATCAGGAAGCAGACGAAATTCGTGATTATTGTTGATCATGACAGGATCAACAATGTTCCTATGATAAAATCTTAGGAGAGTTAGCAAACACAAAGATCAAAACTTGGAAGGAAAAAGGGTAATATCAACAACCGTCCGATCAAAGTTAGAAGCATCAACAGTTGTTCAATCAAGACATTGACTATGTTGATCATCTAATATAATGTGCATCGGTCATATGAGTGATTGTGGGCTTGAGGACCGTTGACAGATCATGACCGTTGGATATGCAAGCCATCAACGACAGGAATGAATTGCGAGGAGCGAAAGCAGAATTAAACCACTTTATAGTTACAATCCTGCAATTCGTCTACATAATCATATCACACAGCTTCAATGATCTATGACTATGGTTGATCCAACTAACCAATAGTTTAAGTCAAATGAAATCATGACCGTCGGATGCGTAACCGCAAAATCTACGACAAGGATAGATTGAGGAGATTGAAAGGAAATTAAATCACTCGTAAATTATAGTTCTGTAATCATCATCGACCATTGATATGCCTCGAGAATCTCCACATCCTTCGGATAATCTCAATGAGGAATGATAGGATAAGAGGGGCTAAAAGGTTGAGATTTTGATTAGCCGAATACTTGTCAGTCGTCAGATTAAAATTGATTCTCGTCAGCCATTGGATCATGTTAAAGTGGAAGGACAAGATAAGCTACAAGTGTTGCATCGCAGACAAGTCGAACCAACGATCTAAATATCCTGATCAAAGAACATAATTCACTTTAGGTTTAAATTTGTGAGGAGTTTACGCTCAGGAAATATTGAGATGTGAAATATCCGAAGCCTGGAGATCCGAAATGAATAAGGATCGTTGGATTTGGAGGACAAATGAGGATCTTTGGATCATGTTTGTTGGTTAGAAGACCACGTCAGCAAGGACACACAACAGTCCATGTCAGCAATACTACGTCAGCAATGAAACATGGTGCAATTAGACACTGACAAGTGTCAAGTTGATTCGGCATTTCAGGTACGTGAAAATCACATATTCGAGTGACACATGGAAGCCACTAGGCTCATGACATGTCATCAAGTGACGTAAGTATGTGACATCACTCCGGAGGAAAGAAAGGGTTTGAGACTCGAAACATCTGAAGTCCGAAGACCCAAAGGAGATCTCGATAGTCGATCTGATGTCGGGAGCATTCTCAACCATTGATCAGACTATATTGGAAGGATAGTGTAAGTGAAAAGTTAACCGACAGCAAGTGGTCTCCACCATGTTATGACTCACTCAATAGCTAATCACTCTGGAGGTAAGAAGGGATTGAGATCTGAAATCTCTGAAGTCCGAAGACCTAGAGTAAAAGGTGGTCATCCATCTCGATGCATGATTAAGTACTAACCATCGGATTTAGCAGAGAAAGAATGAATGTAAGGATCAAAGATGACAGTTAATCTGGTTCCATGAAATAAACCATCTGATCTAAATTTGAAGGTTTCAAGGTTTGAAATGTTGAAATCCTGAAGTTCCAAAGTGAGAAGTTATGTCATCTGTCCAACTTGTCAGAATATTGAATCATGACCATTTATTTGATAAATCTCTCAAGCACTCGTTTGGCTTAGCATCTGGTTATCGTCGATGGTCATATGATATAAGAGTTTTAAAAGAAAATGGTTATATGTCGCTATAGTTGGTAAGCCTGTGGTTCTATAATGCTCAATCATATGAAATGGTTTGAAAGAAGCGCCTCTGTAGAATTTGTTCTCTGTGAAAATAATAGAGATTTAAGATCGAGTATAAAGGATTAAATTGATCCATGACTGTGATCAATTTATGAAAAACCTTCACGGTAAAATAAATTAAAGAGGTGCGATGGTCAAAATGAAGGGACACAGTTTTGTCACACTCACACCATTTGAAGAGTATATAATTAAGGAAGAGTGTTGAGAAGAAGTGTGTATCTGTAGTCCAGATCAAAATATCAAAAGCTGAAGCAGATTCCAGGAAGAAAATCTAATGCCTATGCATTAAGGGTGGTTGGGTGGTGCAAGGGAAGTTTGGTGCCTACAGAGGGAGTTGGTGCTTCCTTGTCAGTTGTAGTTGACTAAATAGGGGGTTGTATCCCCCTACTAGTTGGTGCTGGTAAACTAGGGTGTGGGTGCATCCTGTTCAGTTGGTGCTAATCAAAATGGAAGTACATATTCCTTCTATGTAACATGTAAAACAACTTGTAATTAATAGAAAAGAGTTTGTGGTTTTCCCAATTGGGCTCCACGATAAAAAAACACTGTGTTTTGATTATGTTTGCATTAATAAATGAAAAATTGATATAATTTTCGTGTCACTGATTCATACCCCCCTCTCAGTGATAGGATCTGATCCTTCACGCTCTTTTGTGTGATGCATTTCCATCAGAATGGAATCATTGTCAGTATTTATCAACATTCATCCAATAATATCCATCCTGGTTCGAATTTACCTCAGGTTTCCCATTTTTGTGTTCCAACTATTTGGGTAGAATCTTCCCTCCCAAGGGTGAATTATGTGGCGTCTTATCATTGGTGTTCAATTTCTCCTAATATCGGATATTTATAGTTATGTTTTCCTTATAGAGACAAGGTCTCGACAATTTATCATGTGGTTTATCCAATGGGGAAATGTAAGCCTTCTCTTTTCCCTCTTTTCCCAGGTAATATGACATTTCCTTTTGAGTATGATCTTATTGTTTGTAATACCTTGAGCCCTAGTATTTGTGAGTCATCGAGCCTCTGTTTCATGGATGTTGAGTTTCCTTCTGATGTAGCCATATCTAAAGCTATGATTATGGATCTTTGACCTCCTCCTGAACTAAAATATTTACAAGTTGGTTACCAACGAAACCCTTGGCTTTAGCCTAGCAATGGTCTCTATATGGAGCACTACTATGCATAAGTTTCAAGGTTGTGCGATCATGTTTCCATATTGCATTTTTAGGGTTTCGTGTTTTCAAGTTTCGTATTCCATAACACATTTTTCTATCATAGGTTTCTATATTGGACTTATTAACTTATGGGTAAGTGTTTCTGGTGTTATATAAAGGACTTTGGAGACATTTGTTTTGGTACCTTTTCATTCCACGTGAATCTATTCTCACAAGTAATGATATCGAAACTAGCATATAGATTATATTTTCCTCTCTATAGATTTTTGGATTATCTGTTTCCTATTTCATTTTTCCTTAGGATTGACCTCCATTGAATGGGTGACCATAATATGGATTTATTTCTCCTAGTTTGGGTCGGTTGTAGGGTGTCTTGTGTGTCCTTTTTTATCTATGTGATTTTTCCTATTTTTCAATCTTTGTTGCAAAACATTTATTATATGGAAACTTTTCCATAAGTTTTTTGGAGTCTCCCTGTTGAAAGTCCTCTTTATTTTTCCAATTTTATAGAATTATCTGCCCTTTTCTATTATATCAATCATGGATATCTGTTCTTTTATTGTGTATGACCCACAAACATTCATGACTCTCAGTTCACTTTGTCCTGGACCTATTTTCAATATTTTAAATTATTTTCTTTCTTCAATCTCTGGGATATTTATGGGATTATCCATGTCATCCTGGGCTTCTTGAGTTTGTGATTTCTTGGTATCATTGTGTTAAGTCTTTGAAAACTTATAATTCACATAAAATATCTTGATCTTGGTTTCTCATTGTTCTAAGTCATAGAAAATATATCTATATTGGTTTCCTAGTGTTCTAAGTCATAAAAAATATCTTGATCTTGGTTTCCCATGATTCATGTATCCTCCAATTTATTTTAGCATGTTTTGTTAGTTTTTCATTGATAGAAGAAAACAAAACAAAAACTAGTTTTTCTACTAGTTAGGTCTCTGTCTTTCTTTGCATTATTTGGCATTGTTATTTGAAAAAGAAAAATATATTAGCATAGGTTTTTTGTTTTCTTCTCATCCTAAAATCATTTCAAAAGAAAAATAAGAAAGAAAAACCTTTCATTTTATGTTTTGTTTCAATCGAAAGTTGCATTGTGAATTTTGCATGGAAAGGAAAACATTACATTTCAAGATTTGAAGGATTTTTCATGCATTTTATTTGTGAAACTCTTTTTCATTTGAAGTATTAGTGTAAAGTTTTATTTTCCATTGTTCTTATAAGTTTCAATTTTGAAAGAGTCTTAAACAACATCAATTGCACCTCCATACCCCTTGAGTAAAAACAAACACTAAAATGAATGTTAAGCTTAAAATGTACTAGACTTTGTTTCTAGGGTGCACAAACAAGTATAGGTTTAGGGCCTTGGATTAGGATTAGAGAGGTAACTCTCCAAGTTCATTGAGAAAACATCGGAGTCTGATCTAGGGAGAGTGTTAGAAAAAGACGATCGCGGAGCAATAAAATAAAAACAAATGCAAAAATAAAACACAAAAGATACACAATTAAGTAGAGACACATATATATGTGGTTCACCTAGTGTGGGTTACGTCCAGCAGAGAAATTTCTAGGCCCTTCCTTTTTATTATCCAAAAAATTAAGGGATACAACCTAAAACACACCCGTTGTAACTTCCTCTTCTTTCTCTCACAATATCCTCTCTCAAAATACAATATTTGCAATGATGCATAGCCGTAATACATTTCCATCATAAAAGAGGGTTTTCTTCTAGGGTAAAAAAACCTAACATAGAGTCTACCATCATATTTGCGACCTTATAATGAATGGTCCATATTTACTATGAAAAGACAATATACATTTACAAGGTAATTTTTCCTTAGGGGGATTTTCCCTTGCACCCCCCCATCCAGGGGGATGCCACCCCCAGACCCCACAGAGGGGAAATACCTCCTTGCAACCCTTCCACTTGGAGGGGTGTGTAGTCTTGATGGGGCATAAACATGACTGAAAACAAAGGCCTATGAAACAGGGAGATAATCAGGCTCCACAACCAACAATATCCCACTTGGAGACTGATCACAACAACTCCACTGTTGTTGTACCTACTAGACTATACTGCACCTTGGACCTGGAAAATTTGTTATCTTCACCTTCATGCTTGAAGACCAGCTGAAACTGAGTAGGAACTCATTTTCTCCCTGGTTACTCCATTTGTTAACATGTTTGTAGGATTCTGGCTAGTGTGTCTCTTTTCTAACTTCAAATGTCCATCTTCCAAGACAGATCATATGAAATGGTACATGAGTTGTATATTATTAGTCATTGAATGGAAGGTTTATTTATTTTCAATATGAATGTCACTCTCGTTGTCACAGTACAACCTTCTATTCTCTTACTTCTTTCCCAATTCCTCCATAAACCTCTGTAACCAAATCATCTCTTTACTAGCCTCTGTAGCAGCAACATACTTGACCTTTTTGTTGCAATTGCAACAACCTTTTGCAGTTTTGAAATCCAACTTACTGTCGTTCCACCTATAGTAAAAATATACCCTGTGGTTCCCCTCTTGCCATATTTATCACCTACCATATTTCAATCAACATATCCCTGTAGAACAATATCAGAACCTCCAAAACATAATGCATGAGTAGCATTACCTTTCAAATATGTGAGAATCCACTTTACATCCTTTCAATGTTCTTTACCTGGATTGTTCATATACCTACTCACAACTCCCACTGCATGTGCAATATCTAGTCTTGTGAAAACCATCGCATACATCAAGCTTCCAACTATTGATGAATAAAGGACCATGGACATGTATTTTATCTCCTCCTCTGTCTTGGGACACATTTCCTTAGTTAATTTGAAATGGATAGCCAAAGGTGTACTAACTATTTTTTCATTCTGTATTCTAAACCTCTCCAACACCTTCTCTATGTACTCATCCTGAAACAATGTCAATTTGTGATTTTTCCTATCTCTTGTTATTCTCATACCAAGGATTTTCTTTACAGCAACCAAATACTTCATTGAAAATGAATTAGCTAATTTATTCTTGAGCACATTTATATCATGTATGTTAGACCCTGTAGCAAGCATGTCATATGCATACAATAGCAAGATAATATAGCTTCCATTTTCTATCCTTTTAAAATAAACACAACGATCATAATGACGTCTACTATAACCTTGTTCTGTCATGAATCTGTCAAACTTCAAATATCAATGCCTTGGAACTTTCTTTAGGCCATACAATCTCTTCTTCAACCTGCATACCAAATTTTCCTTCCCTTTAACCTCATACCCCTATGGCAGCTGCATATAAATCTCTTCCTCCAAATCCTCAAGGAGAAAAGTTGTTTTTACATCTAACTATTCAAGATGAAAATATTCTATCGTCGCAAGACTTAAAATAGTCCTAATTGAAGTCATCTTAACAACAGGAGAAAATATTTCATCAAAATCTATACCATTATTTTGTGCAAACCCCTTTACAACAAGTCTAGAGTTTTACCTCTTTTTGCCTCCATATTATTCCTTCAACATGTAAACCCATTTATTTTGCAATGCTCTTTTTTCTATAGGCAACTGAACCAAGTCCCAAGTCTGGTTATTTTCCAGGGAATCCATTTTCTCTTTCATGCCTTTTTCCCACTTATTTTTAGTGTCTAGATACATTGCCTCTTCATAACATTATGGTTCACCAGAATCAGTCAACAATAAATAATACAAAGAAGGAGAGTATTCTTCAGGAGGTCTACTTAATCCGATATATCTTCTAACAACACTTGTAGGATTTTGAGGTACTTGTTGCTTCTCTTGTTGTACATTTTGATTTTCTGGTACCTTTGGAATTTCTTTTTCAGTGATCTCATCAAGCACTATGTATTCTAGTTTTTATTTTTCTTATTTCTTTCCCTGCAACTGATCTTTGTACATGACCTTCTCATTGAATATGACATATCTACATCTAATTATTTTTTGATTTTCATAATCCCATAAGCGATAACCAAAATCATTAACACCATATCCAATAAAGGTACACTTCTTGGATTTTTCCTCAAGATTTTTTCTATTTTCATTATCAATATGGAAAAATGATTCACAACTGAAAGTCTTGAAAAAAAAATAGTTCACCTTTTTACCTGTCCATTCCTCCCATGGAATTCCACCATTCAAAGAGCTTGAAGGTCCTTTGTTTATTAAGTAAACAACAATATCTACAACATATTCCCAGAACTATAAGGGAAACCCATCATGCAATATCATCCTCCTTGCACCCTCCATGAGTGTCTTGTTCATCCTTTCTAAAACACCATTTTCTTGTGGTGTTCATGGAACTGTCTTCTCCCTACGAATCCCATGGTATGAAAAATAATCATCAAACTCCTTGTTGCAATATTCACCTCCATTTTCTAATATGAGACACTTCAACCTTTTTCCTATCTCATTCTCAACCAAATCTTTCCATTTCTTAAAAGTATAAAAAACATCAGATTTTAATAAACCTAATTTCTTATAGTTGCATCATCAATAAAAGTAACATAATAACGATAGCCACAAAGATATGATACCTGAGTTGGTCCCCATACATATATAGGCACAAGCTCTAACCTTTCACTCTTTTTTTCTTTTTTGACTCTGAGAAATCTAACTCTCTTTTGTTTTCCATAAACAAAATACTCACAGAAATCCAAATCAATTTGTTGAAGATCTGGCAACAAATTTATTTTGTGAAGTATCTACATCCCCTTATCACTCATGTGTCTAATCCTATGATGCCACAATGTTGTATCCACTCATGTAGAAGCTAAAGAGATAGAATAGTTAGTATTATTAGTATATAAATAAAATGTACCTACATTCTCTCCTTTTTCTATAAACAACGATCCTTTGGTGACCTTCCACACCTTATTTCTAAATATGGATATACAATCTTCACTTTCCAACTACCCTATTAAAACTATATTTTTCCTTATATCTGAAACATGTCTTACCTCTTTCAACAACCATTGGTTTCCATTCCTTTGCTTTATTTTTACCTTTCCCATTCCAATAATATTTCATGGTGCATCATCACCCAAATGAACCTGTCCAAAATCACCTTGAAAATAATATAGAAAATATTTCCTACGGGGTGTGATATGAAATGAAGCCCCTAAATCTACTACCCAAGACTCAGAAATATTATATACAGAAAAGAATAAAAGCATCTTGTAACACATCACCTGTTACATTTGCTTCCTTATTTTTCTCTTGATGTCCATCTCTTTGTTTCTTTGGAGCTCTACAGTCTTTCCTCAGATGTCCTTTATTACCACAGTTCCAAAACTCTATTTTTCCTAGTTTGTATTTGGATATGCCCTTCCTATAATTCTTGAGTTTCCCTGATCCCCTTTATCAAATCCTTTTTTCTTCCCATGTTCTCTATGTTTAATGCACTACCTGATGTCTCACCTATTCTTTTCCATCACATTTCATCTCTAAGGATAACACCAACAACATCATCCAATTTTAGAGTGTTTGAACCAGAGACAAAGTTACTTACAACCATGACCAAGCCATTCCATGTTTTCAACAATGAGTAAAATATTAGAAGAGCCCTAAAATCATCATCAAAGTCCACTTTTGTAGAACTTGGTTGATTAGTAACCATAATAAATTCATTTAAATGATATGCATCAGACTCACCTTCTGACATCTTCATATTAAATAATATCTTCATTAAAAATAACTTATTAGGCATCAAGGGTTTTTCATAAATTTTAGACAATGCGTCCATCAGCTCCTTCGTTGCCTTTTCTTTTGAAATATTGAAAGATATCGATGCTACCAAGCTAATTCATATCATTCCTAATGTCTTTATTTCAAGAACCTCCTATTCTTCATCCTTCATGGCCATGAGTTGTTTTTCTATTCCACCCAATGGTAGGAATAGATCCTTCTGATATAAATAATATTCCATCTTCATCTTCCATAATTGGTAGTTTTGGTCATTAAATTTCTTGACCCTAAAATGTCCATCTTCCTCCATTGCTCCCACTCGAACCAAGAACCCTCTTTTCCTGTGAGTTACCTTTCAATCTGATACCAGTTGTTAGAAAAACAGGATCACAACGTAATAAAATAAAACAAATGCGGAAATAAAACACAAAATATACAAAATACAATATAGACATAGATATACATGTTTCACCCAGTGTGGGATACGTCCACCAGAGAAATTTCTAGGTTCTTCCTTTTTATTATCCAACAAATGAAGGTTTACAACCTAGAACACACTTGTTGTAACTCTCTCTTCTTTCTATCACATTATCCTCTCTCATAATAAAATATTCACAATGATGCATATCTGTAATACATTTACATCATAAAACATGGTTGTATTCTAGGGGAAAAAACCCTGACATAACTTCTACCATCAAATCTGTGACCTTACAATGAATGGTCCAAATTTACTATGAAATTACAATATATAGTTACAAGGAAATTTTTCCTTCGGGGGCTTTTGGCCCGAACCCTCACCAGGGGCCTGCTTGCCCCCGAACCCTGCAGGAGGGGAAATCCCCCCTAAAAACCCTCCGCATGGAGGGGTGTACAATATTTTGAGGTGTATAGTATTCATGGGGTATAAAAATTACTGAACACAAAGACCTATGAAACAGGAATATAATGAGGCTCAACAACCAACAAAGAGTCTCAAATCCAAATTTCGTATAAGTATAGTTGGGATCCTCCTCTAACACATGATATAAACACGAGGTCACATGAAGGAGAGCCAAGTATATTTACCCTATGAATCTTGAATAAGCATAGTGGAGAGATCGTATATTGGGAGCTTTTCTAGTGCCTTTTCCTCCATGAGAGGAGGCACTTTAGAAGCTTCGACCTTTGTTACCATACGCAGACATTCGCTCATGACTATCGAACGTACCCCTTGGATGGTAACTACAAATTGGTGACCTTAGCTTATTTTCCTAGGGATCTCAGAGGTGATTGTGGGGGATTTTCATGGTACCTGGGGAAGACTTCATATCACACTTTTTAGTATTGTTGGAGGGTGCCCCACAAAGCGTGGGTGCTTGCACTTCTCGTAAGTGGAGGTCAAGATAATGGATTCTCACTCCTTCATTCATTTTTCCATAGGACTTAATCAACTTGTGCCTTCATCTGGAAGCATCCCTTTGCACTTTTTCATTACTTTGGACTCAATACCTCATCCACCTAGGATGAAGTTTTGGAGAAGTTGCTTGCTTGCGATGTTTCTCTTAGGACTTTTTAGTGGAGTGTTTCTTGGTATATTTGACCTTAGATTGTTTCACTATCACCATTTTTGGATATTTCATTCAAGGTGGTCATCCAACCATTCCATTGGTCAGGAAGGACCCCTGGTATTTCTCTTGAAAGAGTGGAGCCTCTTCCTATAAGGCGTGGTTTTTTATACCATTGGTTCATCAGAATCAGTGTGTGATACTTTTATGGACATGAACAATACCGTAAGGGACGAACCTATGCATCATAATGATACGGCCAAATTTTTTGAGGGCACGAACCAGGGGACCCCTGCCCATAGGGATTCTTGTGATTTTCCTTTCTTTGGAAAAATTGGTGCCCCCTTGATGGCCAGTTTGAAAATTCTTGGGTTGAATGTAGGACTACCAGTTTGGTTGTGGACTACTCCAAATGTCCCGAATGATTATGATGATTCTCAGATAATCACTTTATGTCAGGGGAATTATATGGATTTTGATGTTCACCTTATGCATCAACAATGTTTACTTCTCCTCCTCCTCCCTCTTCTAGTGAAAGTCTTTCCACTAGTAACTAGAAGTATAAAGGAAGAGGAAGAGGAAGAGTAAGATGAAGAATTCACCAACCTATTTTAGTCTTGTTGGAGACCTGTCACCAGCCTTTGCAACTCATGATGGGGGAAAGTGACCAACATCTACTAGTCATGTTGTAAGCATAAGACCATTCACTACAATTCATACTAGCAACAAGTCGAGTCATGTTCGAGATAGGTCATCAGACTATGCAAGTCATGTTGAATACCAACACCCAGCCTATGCAATTCCTGATGGGGGAAATATCCTAGTCTCTGTAAGTCATACTAGATTTCAACATCCATCCTCTTCTAGTCATGTTGGAAGCGCAAAACCAAACTCTACTAGTCATGTTGGATATTCATCAACAACCTCTACGATTCATTTTAAATGCAAGTAACCAACCACTACAAGTCATGTTGGGGTAACGAGTCTAGTCATTTCTATTCATACTAGACAAATGTCACCAAAACCTCCAAGTCATGTTGGATATCAACACCTAGCCACTACAAGTCATGTTAGGGGAAACTCGCCAACCATTTCAAGTCATGCCGGGGGAATTTATATGGTTGAGAATTCTAGACATACAAGACATAATCCCAAGTTCCCTTGTAATATTTGCAGAGGATATCACCTTACTCATTTTTTCCCTGTTATTGTCATTGTATGAGAAGAATGGTGCTTCTTTGAATTCCCTTCTAGTTCTGAGTCATCTTTGGTTTCCCAACAATCTATTCAATCATTGGTTGATGAAACAGACGTGCCAATGTAATATTTAGCCAACACCACCCTTGTTTTTTGCGGTGATGCATCTCTTGACCATGTTATCTTTCATCCTATTCAACCAATGGTTGAGGAGGTGGTCGCATAGATGCAATCGTCATATGATCCCACTCTTCTTTTGGAGAGTGAAAAATCTAAGGAAGTGGTCTCCTCGATGCAATCTTCGTCTAAAACCACTCCTCTTTCAGGGAGTGATGTGTCTTTTAACCATGTCCTTAGCATTTCCAGTTTAATGCTATAGTATTCTAGATATAAAATAGTATGCATATTGTTGGGACCGAGATATGATCATCTTCATGACGTTATTATACACTTTTTTCCATATGTATATATGCATTTTTATCTTTCAAAGGAGATTTTTGAAGAATTTTATGGTAAAATGATATAATCGACATGAGGTACGTATAATTCATGTTTTGTGACTCAATCAAGTTTAATTTATCATATTTTATGGTTTACAAGAGTTAATTCATGTTTTTCTGCTATTATGAGCCAAAACACACCATGTTTCTTGGTATGGCACTCATTCCGACACTTGATCCAGCACTCGTTCCGATACTTGATCCAACACTCATTCCATCACCCAGTATTGCACAAAAACGCAAGGCAAGTTGGCGGTTATGGTATTGGCGGCCAGTGGTGTACAAATCGCGCACATGGATTTTGTTTGTCATCGTCCACTCCAGCTACAAAGCTCAAGACAACTCGATTTCAGTTGTCCAAAGAGGGTGATCATTGGGTTCCTCCGTTTTGTTAGTTACGGATGCATTTAATGTAATTTACCGAATTTAGAGGTGGTTCGACCCTCCTGTGGTCGACCACCTGGGTTGTAAGCTTATAAATACCAATAGGATGATCATTAGATTGTTAACCAAGTAGCATAAGCATTAGAATTGCCATAAAAATTATTTTTCTCTGTTTGAGTTTTTACATTGCCATAATAGTGCCAGAACTGCGTTTTTGACTTTCATGGTGAATTCAGCCTGCTGAAGTTCATGGTGTGCTTGTATAGGGTAGCCACGACTAGCTGGGGGGCCCACCAATAGTATGGTGATGTTTAGTGTGTTGTTTATATATTTCATAATTTAAATTGTCTTTTATTTCCTGTACACGCATGTTTTATGTTTTAATTAGCCAGTTGTGTTTTAATTGTTTTACTGTTCTTTTGCAAGTTAGTGTGATGAGTTATGTTAGCATGAATTAGTTTTGTAGGCTAGGGATAGACTTTCAAGTCTCTACAGTAACCCCATATGCATATAGATATCAGATTACACTTTTATTTATGATCTTACAGTCACGTTTAAAACATAGTTGTTTTTAGAATAAAATAGAGCTCTAGTTGGGTTTCCTTTGATAGGGATCTTTGATGGATGGATAGAATTAACTCTAGCTCTTAATCATAGTTTGTTTGTCTTAGATTTAGATAGATTTCATTTTTTTAGTCGTTGATTAATTGTCATTTTACTTTTTAATAAGCATAATCTAATCTCTGTTTTTAATTCATTTTCTTATCATAGCTTGAATGATTAAAATAGACATAGTATAGTTTTATTTCACGCAAATTCCTTTCATAGATTAAAATGCAATTAAAATTCCTTAATTAGATAATGATGATCTCATTATGATGTTAATGGTTTGTACATGAATATGCAAGGTATTTAACATTACTTTTATCCTAGCTAAGTTTTCATTGGACTGTTTACTTCACACCTTTCATTTTTCCATTGAAATTAGTATTGAGCTTATACCATTAGAATTGTCCTTTGTTGTCAAGTGTCATCAAGATATCATCCGTCACCACCGAAGGCATTCACACAACCACCAACATTACATTTGAGTGTTTCATAGATTAAATATAGTTTCTTGCTTTCATAAGTTAGAAGAGATAGTTTCTTGTTTTCATAAGTTTAGTTGGTAGTCTTTCTTGCTTTCAATAGAATAGATTTCCTTTCATGCATTGCATTGAGCATTTAAATTTCCTTTCACGCAAGAGAAATAGTTTTGCATTAGGCATTTAGTTCACTTGCCTCTTAGGCTAGGTAGTTGTTCACTGAGAAGTCTTTTCTTACTTGTCCCTTTGCTTTAGTAGGATAGATAGTTGTCTTTGCTTACTTGTCTATTTTCTTTAGTAGGTTAGTTAAGTGTCTTTGCTTACTTGTCTATTTGCTTTAATAGGTTAGATAGGTGTTTTTTCTTACTTGCTTATTTAATTGCTTTCATAGGGTAGTTTCTCATTGAATGTAGGTTGGCAAGTTAAAAGTAGTTTTCTTTCATCATTTTTTTAGTATGCTTAGAAGTTTACCTTTGCTTATTGTCATGAACTAGTTTGCTTTGAATAGGGTTTTTACTTTCTTTCTTAGGAACTATCCATCAGTCCTTGGCCCAAAAGTACTTAGGTTACCTAGTTTCAAGTTGCTTAGTAGGCTTTGTTCATTATATAGGTTTGCTTGAGTAGATTATCCCTAGATAGTTGTTTTCCTTAGTTAGTCTACACTCATACCAACCTTCTACCTTTGGCATATATTTTGCTACAACTCTAAGTTTACTTACCCCTTGTTGACAATTTAATTGAGGGTAGTTTAGTGTCTTTTTTAGTACATATAAATCACCTAAAATTTTGGCATCCTTGCTAGGGAGTTGTCTTAAGGTAAAAAGTAATTAGGAATTAGATCATCCTTATACCTTATCATTAGTTTGGTGGCCGGGGAACTTTAAGACGAAAGTTAAGAACCTGCACATCTGCTATAGCATGTTCCCCCAAACCCAATAGTAGTTTTTATTTTTATTTTCTTTCATGAATAGACCTAGGAATCAAATGGTAGCTGTTTCTTTTTGTTTTTTCTTTCTTTCATGAATAGGCGTAGAGATCCACAAGGTAGATACATTAAATCAAAATCAAACCTTTTAACCAAGGTTCCTTCCGATCTCTTTGGGGGAAGGAACGTTACGCTTATAAAATCCGTAGACCAATACCAAAAAAACAGAAGCTAGCTCGACTCAAAGAGTTAAAATAGTCTCTGAAGGGACTAACACAGGGAGCACTATAGAACAAGAAACTAAAGCATCAATCATATTAGGACAGGAGGCAAGACCACTCAAGTCTTCCACAAAACCAAACAATACAACCTTTTCTTTTACACCACCACCAGGGGACCCTAGTTTTAAAGATATCATAGACCCTAAAAAGGTGAATCTTTTGTTTGGTAGCTCAGTCAATGTAATTATATCTCAAATTGACACAGAAACTTTGGCACCAATAATCTCAACCGGCTCGAGTAGAGTCCTAGACAACCAATCAGCGGGAAGACTTTTTCATCAAAGAGAAACTTTGTTCTCTTCAAAGATATTGGAAATCAATCCAATATGGATGATCAGGAGAACTATAAAAATGTAAGACACGGGGAGGAAGAAGAAACTGGAAACCAAACCGAAACTACCTTCAGATTTACGATTTTAGACACCATCCCAAATGTCAACATGAAGAATATCCCTCTCTCAGCAATGCCTACCTTTTATGGTAAAAACAGTGAAGATCCAGACACCTTCCTATTTAAATTTGACATCTTGTGTAGGAGCTAGAACTATGTGCAATATGCCCAAAAATTAAAACTCTTTCCTATCACCCTCAAAGAATCTGCGTTAAGATGGTTCATGGGGTTGGGAGAATCCAATATTAGGTCTTGGGAGGCCATGAAAGACATCTTTCTTAATAAGTACCAAGACTACTGCAGGACCAAAGAGTCTCGTAATGACATCTTTAAAGTCCAACAGTTAGAATACAAGACCCTTGAAGACTATATGGAAAGATTTGGTTATATCTCCCAGAAGTCAAAATACCATGACCTCCCAAAGGATGCAGTTAGGGCTCTTTTCCTTAAGGGAATTTCAGAAGAATATTTAGAGATGCTTACCCTGATGGAATCAGGTGATATTTCTCATAGACCATTTTCTAAAATATATGAAATGTGTAAAAACTACTCAAGTAGATCCAAAACAGGGAAGAATGTTCAGGACCCTTACAATAGAAGCTTAAAACCAGTTAGTTCAGGTGGTATCACGAGAGCAGAGATAGGGAACCTTTTAGAAAACTTTAAGACAGACTTCTTAAGAACAATAGGTTCCCAGTTGGATACCCTTAAACTCAAAAAGAAATAGGAGGAGGAAAATAAAGCAATGAGCATATATTGCCCAAGATGCAAAAGGAAGCATTCCTCAAGGGAGTGCCCATTAGATAACATTTCAGTTTGTGGCTTCTATACAAAAGACCATGTGACTGAAAAATGTCCATCATTGCCGAGTTTATTAGCCATCTATAGGAGTGGAGACCATGGCAGCCTAGGAATCAACCCACATACCCAGATCTACAGTCCCAAGTTCCACCCTATTATTAACAACAATAGTGGAACTCACCAGGTTGGAAAACCTGGTCTACTCAGTACCAACATCCTTGGATTCAAGGATGGAGGGGAGGATACAACCAAGGAAACCCTCAAGATCCACCTATCCCTATGTACAACCATCCTTATCCTCATTTCTCATCAAACACTCTATAGCTTCTGCCAGGTTTTGTTCCACCACCTTTACCTCCTATCCCACAACAACAACCACTACAAATTATGTAATGTCCCCAAGGCCGAGCCCTATTGTAAATCTTGTTTATGAAATGAAATATAAATACATTTTATAGGTTAGTGAGCTGAATTTATATAAGCTAGTGGGCTTATGTGATTGTCAGGCCAGAGAGCCTAAGTGTTGAAGGCCAAGAGCCTGATTTTTGTACCTGTATTTATGCAGAACAATAATAAAATATAAACACCTCTGCATGCAGACCAACCACGATGAATGAGTGATGGGGGACTAAGCCTCCATAGAGTGGGCAAGGGATTAGGGGCTGGAAGGTGGGAAAAGGGGGCTGAGTGTGGAGCCTAGGGGCTAAGTTTTGAGACTAGGGACTTAAGTCCTTGGGGAACAATATTTTAATATTATTCCAAAAGACATGTGAGTATTATGTTTTATCCTAAGTTCTTTTCGATTGGCATGTGACTTCCAAAAGGGCGGAAGGAACGCATGCAGATGGAAGCATGCAACTTCATGGGTGACAAGTGTCAACCCAAGTCCAAGCAAATAAAATGACTGTGATGAGCCATGGTGGGGGGTTTCTCTTCCATTCTACCCAACCGTCTGAGCGTTAATCAATCCGACCTTTACATGAGACCTCGTGCAATTCTGGAACTTGGGGGAAGAAGTCTGTGTTGATTTCAAGGATAGCCTATGTTGGTTTCTGGAAAGCCGAGACCCCCTCTGTCTGAACAAATCAAGCCTGTGTATGGAATCTCTCTTCCCAAGCCATAACCGCTAGACCATCCTGTCATTGATAAGCCTGTTGGAAATCCCATGTCTGTTTTCCCCATTGGCTATTGTGGCACATAGTGCTGGACTGTGTGTGGCTTGTTGGCCAGTTTGTGCAACACTCTCTCCAAGTGAGAGATGTGATTGAAGTTGGAAGAACAAGTTGCTTGGCTTGTGAGCGACTCTCTCCAGGTGAGAGAGTGCACAGAGGAAGGAGAGAACTCCTAGAAGGAACCCTATAGTTGCCACAGAACTCAGAGACTTCTGGTCCGGTCTATTGCTGAAACCCAAGGAAAGGGAGGTTAGCAGTCGAAGAACTATCTAGGTGACAAAGAAGGTGTATACTCCTGGGGTGAAACAGGCATGTGGGGAAGGAAAGTCTATGGGCAGTGAGTATGAGTGGTTCCTGGGAAAGAATTCCTTCCTTGTGCCCATGTGATTTCCCTGTAACCTCAGACTAGCCTAGGATTTCCTTCCTTGGGGTGGATTTTAGTCCCAGCTTGGGGGTGACCTACGGCTGAGCTTGTTGAGCAGTGTGGTCTAAGGTTGGGAGGCTCATGGGCGACCTGCACCTGGTTGGTGGAATTACCAACGTTTTCAAAGATAAGTACCAGATGATGTTTCAATTATGTTACTACATGTCTGTGTATTTATAATTATCATGTACTCTGTTGTGCATATGAATTAATGTTAAAGCCATTGATTATTT
>JZKD02S1980382.1:116778-139577 GCA_000966675.3 Picea glauca
TATATATATAATTAAGCATGAGATTGTTATTCCGCGAAGTAGTGCCTGCTCAACTGATGGAAAAGGGGAGTTATAGTTTGGTATCAGAGCCAAGGTTTCGACGATGAGTCTAGATGGGTCAGTTAAGTGGTCCTTGGACCGAGGGTTTGAGGACAAATTGTGTCTGGAGGACCAATTTTGGACCTTTGAATGCTCCTGAGTGTCAAGGAGTTACTTGACCGTGTTACCAAGCTTAGGAGGTGTAGCGATGTTATGGAACCCAACCGACGTGGTATCTGGCCACTGGGAGAGAGGACTCCACACCAGAAGTGTTGGAGCCATAGGATCTGTTCGGGGAAAAGGAGAACCTTCGTGACCGTCAAATTTGTGAAACGTGCACAGGGTTTAAAAACCCTTTGGATTTGCATAGGAACGTGGAAATCGCGATACGGGAAATCCTGAATTTGTCAGGACCGTCCATCAGGTAGAACATGTGGCTGTCGTACAGCATTTCGGCACCCAGAAAACCAAAAGGGAAGAACCTTGTTTTTGCAAGTCGAGAAATAGCGAAACTCAAAATTCCGAAATGATCTACATCGTAGATCGTAAGAGAGGAACTTGACCGTTGGATCAAGTGGAAGGGTAGACAGTAATTTTGGGATTTCTGCAAATGAAAGTTTGAGATGTGTGGTTGCACGAACTCCGATGCCTAAAACCCTAAAATGCTGAAAAGATCTATGCCGTAGATCTGAGAAAAGTATAACCGTTGGATTTTCCCTTTGGAATGGACGTGGACACATGGGTGTACCATGTGCCAGTAATTTGAGGAGACAAGCGAGAGTGGTGGGACCCGATGACATCACCATAGATAATGTGGACACTCCTGAGGGTGCCACTAGCCACTATAGATGTGGAGAGAATTGTGCTATGTGGGCCCGGATGGTAAAGTAAATCGGGATTTCGAGATTCACAAAGGAGGAGCACGAGGGCTCAACACTCCAACTCGCGAAGTCATGATTTGTGAGAGGTCCTAGAACTTATACCTAGCCTATGTTTATATGTAGCAGGCACTAGCGAGGAGGGAGCCATACCCATATCGCATCTCAGGTATCCACGTTTGGAGGAAGAAGAGTCGAGGGTCTTCAACTCGCGAACTCGCGAGATCACGAAGTTGTGAAAGGTGCCTTTGGTTATGAGGGTAGGGAGAAAGAGGGAGCTATCACCTGAAAGAGAGTATGAGAGTCTTGTGGACCGAGACCCTGAAACCAAAATTCCTGAAATTTGCAGAGCCAAACAGAGCTCAGAAAACTTAATGGAATCGAAACATTTTTCTTGTTCATATTGGTTTATGAGTGTTGTAACTTTCTTGAAGGTTTAAGGGCCTGAAAAACTTCGATTGATTTCACATTCTGTGTGTAGAGTTCAATGAGTGTCAGGTCAACCATGAATCTATGCTGAGTATGGTAATGGAAAAGGTACAGATTGCCTCCGAAACAGAGGATTAAAGGGTATGAAGGAATGTCAACTTGGGAGTCGAAGGATCAAACTCTAATGGGCACAGAAAAGATATGGATAAGGAAGGACATATGATGAAACTCATTGAAAGATTGCAGAAAGGTGCCCAGCCTCGCTGAGCTGATAGCCGAAAGCTCATGAGGGTCAGGGATCAATAGGGAGAGTTCAACTTAAAAATGTTGAAGAGCCTGGAAAAAATAGAAAGTTGGAGAAGGAGAGTGGTTCAAGCAAGACAGAGAGTCACAGGACCCTTGAGAGAAGAATAAGATTGAGGATTGGTAGTAGACATCATTGTCGCTCCCCAAAGCATTCCAGCAGGGAAGCACACAGTAGTTCAAGCCTTTCCCCTACTAGAAAACACCGAACATCTAGAAGGGATGAACTGAAAGGAGAGATGAACAAGATCAAACCTCCAACGTTCGATGGAGAACATAAGAAGGAGGAAGATGTCGAAACCTGGTTGCTTGGCATGAGGAAATATTTCCAACTGCAAAATTATTCCACTCATGCAGAAGGAAGAATTGTGATGTATCAACTGAAAGGAAAAGCATCCATTTGGTGGGATCAGTTTGTGCAAGTGAAACACATTAGAGAGAAAGATATCACTTGGAAGGAGTTCAAGAGGTATTTTGAGAAGAAATATCTGACCAAAAGATACTATGACAGAAAGATGAAGGAGTTCTTCGAACTCAAGTTGGGCAGCATGACCATCGATGAATATGAACGAAGGATTTTGGAACTACTGAAGTATGTTCTATTTATCAAAGATGAGCATGTCAAGATTTAGAGATATCTAAGTGGATTGTCACCTTCCATTGGTGACAAGATTTAGTATGATGATCCTAAGACTATGGAAGAAACAATAAGAAGGGATAAATGCTTATATGAATAGAAAAGAGAAAGGCCTACTTTTCGGAAGGCTTGGGATGATCAGAAGAAGTTCAGCAAAGAGCAGAGGCTGAAGGGAAACAAGCCTCCTTTTTTCATAAATAGTCCTCAGGGACAGTCATCCTTTAGAGAGCCCAGGAAGGCTAAAGTGGGTGAGCAAATGCCTAGACCGCCACCTATGGAGCGTTGGGGCTGTAAAGGAAACCATAGGTACTGAGACTGCTCCCATAGAAAAGATAAAGCGATATTCATCCACAATGTTCAGCAAGATGAAACAATGGAGGATATGAGCAGTAGGATGCCAAGGATCTACGCAGCCCTAGACAACAAGCAAGCATAATTTCAATCACACATGATGGAAGTGGAAAGTATGATCAACAACGGACCATTTATTATTTTAATTGATTCTAGGGCTAGCCATAGTTATGTAGACCCTAGGGTGGTGGAAAGTTTTTCATTTATCAAGAAGCAAACATGAAAAGTCTTGGTTAGTGCAGTTGGCTACAAGAACCAAGAGGAAGGTCACCGAGTTGATTAAGTCTTGTTCTATAGACATGAATGGATTGAGCACAAAGGCTGAATTGAATGTTCTGCCTTTAGGCTCTTATGACTGCTTAATTGGAATGGACTGGTTGGACCAGCACCATGCCCTCCTGGACTGTCATAACAAGAGGTTTATTTTCTTGGATGAGGAGGGAAATTGGAAAATAGTCCAAGGAATTCCCAGAGTTGTGGCTGTTAAAGAAATCTTAGCCATGCAGTTGAAGAAGTGTTACAGGAAAGGCTGTCAATTATTTGCAGCCCGTGTGGAGGAAGCATCCATAGATGAAGTCTCAAGCATTGGAGACCATGAATTACTCATAGAGTTCAAATACATATTTCAGGAGGTACCTAGACTACCTTTGAAGAGAGACATTGATTTTTCTATAAATTTGATGCATGGAACAACTCCGGTGTCGAAAGCTCCTTATAGAATGAGTACGACAGAGCTGAAAGAGTTACAATTGCAGCTCAAAGAGCTTCTAAAGAAGGAGTACATTCACCCCAATGTGTCACCTTGGGGTGCCCTGGTCCTGTTCGTGAAGAAGAAGGATGGGACGTTGAGATTGTGCATTGATTTTCGGCAGTTGAACAAGATAATTGTTAAGAGCAAGTATCCTCTGTCGAGGATCGATGATCTTTTCGATCAGTTGAAGGGTGAGAAAACATTTTCGAAGACAGATCTCAAATCAGGATATCATTAGGTAAGAATAAAGGATGAGGAAATTAGCAAGACCTCCTTTAGAACAAGGTACAGTCATTATGAGTTCACAGTTGTGTCGTTTGGACTGTTAAACACACCTATTGTTTTTATGTGCTTGATGAATGGTGTATTTAGGGACTATTTAGACAAGTTTGTCATAGTCTTCCTGGATGACATCTTGGTGTATTCCAAGTCAGAGGAAGAGCATGAAAAACACATGAGACTAGTGCTGCAAGTGTTGAGAGGACACCAACTGTATGCTAAATTGAGCAGATGCTCATTTTACCAAAAGAAGTTCCATTACTTGGGGTACATTATTTCAGAATAAGGGATCATTGTGGATCCTGAGAAGGTTGAGGCCATCTGAGAATGGTCAGCACCAAGGAATGTGGTAGAAGTCAGATCCATTATGGGTTTGGATGGTTACTGCAAAAGGTTTATAGCAGGGTTTTCAAAGATATCTCATCCTATCACTTCCTTGCAAAGGAAGGAGAAAAAGTTTCAGTGGACTAAAGACTGTGAAGAGAGTTTCCAGCGATTGAAGCAACTATTAACCAACACTCCAATCCTGAGAATTTCAAATCCAAACATAGATTTCATGGTGTGCACAGATGTGTGTAAGGAAGGGTTGGGAGGAGTTCTCAACCAAGATGGATTTGTAATCTATTATGAGTCCAGGAAATTGAAAGAGCATGAAAATAATTATGCCACTCATGATTTGGAGCCGACAACATTTGTCCACGCTTCAGGGAAATGGAGACATTACCTCATGGGAAGAAGATTTGAATTGAGAATAGACCACTATGGTCTGAAATACTTGTTTGATCAGCCGACCTTAAACGCTAGACAAAGTAGGTGGCTGGAGTTTTTGTGTGAATACGACTTTGATATCAAGCATATCAAGGGGAAGGAAAACAAGGTGGTTGATGCACTCAGCATAAAAGTGCATGAATTACAATTTATAGCCATTAGCATGTACATGAATGATATTAAGGATAGAATTTTGGAAGCTGCAAATGAAAATTTGCAGTACAAAGATTTGGTAGCAAAGCTACAACAGAGTAAAAGGCCACAGAAAAAGGAAAGTTACACCTTGGGAGCTGATGTATTACTTCTATATAAAGACAGAGTGTATATACCCAATGTCTAGGAATTGAAACTTATGATTCTAAAAGAAATGCATAACATGACTTATGTTGGACATCCTGGATATCAGAAGACTGTGGTAGTAGTCAAGAGCCATTATTTTTGGCCGGGTATGAAGAGGGAGATCGCTGAATACATTGCCAGATGTACGGAGGGCCAGAAAGTTAAGGGGAAGCATAGGCACCCAGCAGGGTTGCTGCAACCTTTACCCATTCCTGAGTGGAAGTGGGAAGTGGTGACCATGGATTTTATTACAGGATTTCCCAGAACAAGAAAGGAACATGATTCAATCATGGTGGTGGTGGACAAGCTTATGAAAGCTGCCCATTTTATTCCACTGAAAACTACTCGCAAGGAAGAAGATGTTGCTGATATCTTCTTAAAAGAAGTGGCACGCTTGCACGGAATTCCTAAGATGATTGTGTCTGATAGGGACCTGAAATTCACCTCGAATTTTTTGGAAAGGACTGTTCAAAGGATTCGGAATGAATATGAATTTTAGTACAGCGTATCATCCTGAGTCCGATGGACAGACAGAGAGGGTGAACAGAGTAATAGAGGACATACTGAGAATGTATGTGATGGAAAAACCATCAAGATGGGAAGACTACCTGCATTTGGTAGTATTATCCTACAATAATGGGTATCATGCATCACTGAAGATGATCCCATTTGAAGTACTTTATGGAAGAAAGTGCAACACTCCAGTAAGATGGGATAATCCAGCTGACAGAGCAGTAGTTGGGCTAAAGTTGCTCAAAGAGATGGAAGACCAAATGATAATAATTAAACAGAATTTGAAAGCTGCCCAGGATAGGAAGAAAAGTTATGTTGATAAGAACAGAACCCACAGACAATTCAAAGTGGGTGATCATGTTTTCCTAAAAGTGAAAACTAACAGGAGTTCCCTAAAGCTGGGAAGTTGTGCCAAGTTGGCAGCAAGATATTGTGGGCCTTTTGAAATCCTGGAAAGGATTGGGCCAGTTGCATACATGCTTTCATTACCTGCATCTATGACTGTACATAATGTATTTCATGTTTCACTACATAAGAAATATATACCTAATGATAATCATGTTATCGACTAGAATGTGATTCAGGTGGAATCAGAAGGTGTCATGCAAGTGCATCCTATGCGCATATTGGACAAGAAAAGAAAACAACTCTGGAATCGATCCATAGATCTTGTAAAGGTCTAGTGGACCTGGTATGGTCCTGAGGATGTGACATGGGAGCATGAAGATGTTATGCGGGCATAGTACCCACATAGTTTTTGAAAATTTTGAAAATCTTGTAGATGCAGTGTAAAGTTGCACTGAGGACAGTGCAGAAATAAGGGGAGGGGGATTGTAATGTCCCCAAGGCTGAGCCCTATTGTAAATATTGTTTATGAAATGAATTGTAAATATGTTTTATAGGATGGTGAGCCGAATTTATATAAGCTAGTAGGTTTATGTGATTGTTAGGCCAGAGAGCCTAAGTGTTGAAGGCCAAGAGCCTGATTTTTGTACCTGTATTTATGCAGAACAATAATAAAATATAAACACCTCTGCGTGAAGACCGACCACAATGAATGAGTGATGGGGGACTAAGTTTCCACAAAGTGGGAAGGGATTAGGGGCTGGAAGGTGGGAAAAGGGGGCTGAGTGTGGAGCCTAGGAGCTAAGTGTTGAGCCTAGGGACTTAAGTCCTTGGGGTATAATATTTTAATAATATTACAAAAGACATGTGAGTATTATGTTTTATCCTAAGTTCTTTTGGATTGACATGTGACTTCCAAAAGGGTGGAAGGAACACACACTGATGGAAGAATGCAGCTTCACGGGTGACAAGTGTCAACCCAAGCCCATGAAAATAAAACGACTGTGATGAGCCATGGTGGGGGTTCCTCCTCCATTATACCCGACCTTCTCAGCGTGAACTAATACGACCTCTACATGAGACCTTGTGCAATTTTGAAACCTGGGCGAAGAAGTCTGGGTTGATTTCGGGGATAGCCTGTGTTGATTTCTGGAAAGCCGAGACACCCTCTATCTGGAAAAATTGAACCTGTGTGTGGAATCTCTGTTCCCAATCCATAACCGCGAGACCATCCTATCATTGCTAAGCCTGTTGGAAAGCCCGTGTTTGTTTTCCCCATTGGTTGTTGTGGCATGCAGTGTTGGATTGCATGTGGCTTGTTGGCATGTTTGTATGACACTCTCTACAGGTGAGAGAGGTGATTGAAGTTGGAAAAATAGGTTGCTTGGCCTGTGGGAGACTCTCTCCAGGTGAGAGTGTGTGCTGAGGAAAGAGAGAACTCCTGGAAGGAACCCTGTAGCTACCACAGAGCTCAGAGACTTCCGGTCCAATCTATTGCTGAAACCCAAGGCAAGGGAGGTTAGCAGCCAAAGGACTATTTAGGTGACAGAGAAGGTGTATACTCCTGGGATGGAATAGGCATGTGGGGAAGGAGAGTCTGTGGGTAGTGAGTATGAGTGGTTCCTGGGAGAGAATTCCTTCCTTGTGCCCGTGTGTTTTCCCTGTAACCTCAGCCTAGCCTAGGATTTCTTGCCTTGGGGTGGAGCTTAGTCCCATCTCAGGGGTGACCTACTGCAGAGCTTGATGAGTAGCGTCATATATATATATAATTAAGCATGAGAGCATTATAGTTTGGTATCATAGCGATACAGCTTAAGGTGAAAGAGTGTTACAGTATGGTATCAGAGCAATACAGCTTAACGTGAAAGAGTGTTACAATTTCAAAATGCAAGCTCCCAAAAATCAACACTATTACTAGCACAACCAGTGCCGAATCCCAATAATAAGCACCCTCAACCTCTTAATAATGTTGATATGCAGGCCTTCCCAACATATGTTATTACTCCTATTCCATTACAGGAAATTCAACTAAGATCAAGAAAAATTCTATATAGGCAGAGACCTTCAGTAGTCATCCTGGAAGAATAATATGAAGAAACCACCCAATAACCCACGGATGACACTAGGTGGGAAGATGTTATTATCCCGAAGAATCAAGAACCAAAGCTTCCCCAAAATGAACCTTTACAAATTACAAAGGTCCCTCCTTATCCAAACCAATTGGTAATTGAGGAACCTACCACCCGACCAGATTTTGACATTTTGAATGAATTGAAAAATATTTGTGTCAAGATTCCCTTGCTTCAAGCCATTAACGACATTCCAATCTATGTTAAGGTAGTCAAAGAATTGTGTATTAAGAATCCAGGTAGGAACAAAAAGGACCCTCCTACAGTACACTTGGTAGGAGGACTCTTTGAGTACATATCAGAGCAACCAAAGCTAGCAAAGTATGGGAATCCAGGAAACCCCATAGTGACTATAACCATTAAGGAGGTCTCCATTGGAAACACTCTCATAGACCTAGGGGAATCCATCAATGTTATGACCGCTACTACCTTGGAACAATTACAGTTACAACATCTTCTTCAGCCTACCCCAACCATTTTGGAATTAGCAGATAAGACTAGGGTTATACCTGAAGGGATTTTAGATGATGTCATGGTTACTTTAGCCTCATGGGAGTACCTAGTAGATTTCTTATCATTTATTCAAAGGATCTTGCTCGAGGCCATCCCGTTATTTTGGGAAGACCTTGGCTAGCCACAACCAATGCATTTATTGGCTATAGAGAAGGAGAAATGACCATCTCAAATGGTCTCTCTATCCAAAAGCTAGCCATTTACCCTCCAGCGCAACCTATAATGGAAAATCTATGGTCTCTTGAATGTCCATATGAGAACGAAGAATGGGAAGAACCCATATTTCCTAGTGACCATGCAAGGGCACTTTAGGAGCATACACCAGAAAATGTGCTAAACCAATTCATTTATGCTATTACATGTGTGGATTTTCCACAGTCTTTTCCCCAATTTTCTTACATGTTTGGGGAAGAATTTCAAGAACAATTAGATCCATCAATTTTTTCTTCGACATCTTTTATTTTCAAAATAGATGAGTCTATCGTGTCTTCTACTACGCCCTACGAGATTAGTCATGGGAAATTTTTACATATAAACTCTAGGCTAGATATAGACCAACATAAACAATTAGTAGATATCCTTAAAGAGAAAACAGGAGCATTTGCCTGGGAATAAACTGACATGAAGGGTATACACCCTAACACATGCATCCATCACATATATACCCAGGGGGAAGTAACACCTGTTAGGCAACCCCAGAGAAGGATGAACCCAACACTCAAAGACATAGTCAAGGAGGAAATCCAAAAGTTGTTAAATGTTAGATTTATCTATCCGATCTCTGACAGTAAGTGGGTATCCCTGCTAGTAGTGGTTCCAAAGAAAGTGACCGGGAAATGGAGAATTTGTGTTGATTTCTAAGAACTCAACAAGGCCACTCTGAAAGACTAGTTTCCTCTTCCTTTCATTGACCAAGTTCTAGATACCTTGTCCGGAAAGAAGTATTTCTCCTTTCTAGATGGCTACAGCAGGTACAACCAGATTCTTATAGAACCCGAGGACCAGGACAATACTACCTTTACCTATCCTTAGGGCACCTATGCCTATAGGTTCTTACCATTTGGATTGTGTAATGCTCCTGCCACATTTCAACGAGCAGTATTAGGGATATTTCTTAATCTTATTCATGATTGTGTGGAGGTCTACATGGATGACTTCACAGTTTATGGAAACACTTACCAAGAAGCCTTAGAAAACTTAGAAAAAGTCCTCATCAGATGCCAGGAAATGAACCTATCCCTAAGTCATGAAAAATGCAAAATGTTGCTAACTGAAGGAGTGGTTCTAGGACATCATGTTTCATCTAAAGGAATAAAAGTCGATCTTGCAAAGATTGAGGTCATTATTAGACTTCCACCCCCCTAAGACTCAGAAAGAGGTGAGAAGCTTTCTTGGACATGTAGGGTATTACCGATGGTTTATTGAAAATTTTACAAATATTGTTGCACCTATGTTTGGATTATTGATAAAAGATGTTGATTTTGTTTGGACCGAGCAATGTCAAATTGCCTTCAAAACCCTAAAACCCAAGTTGTCTGTGGCACCAATTATTAGAGGGCCCAATTGGACTCTCCCATTTCATATATCCACTAATGCCTCTGACACCGCAATAGGAGGGGTATTAGGGCAGAAAGAAGACCAACAATCCTATGCCATTTATTTTATAAGCAAGAACTTGTCCCCTACCGAGTTGAACTACACAGTCACGGAGAAAGATTTCTTGGCAGTTGTTCATTTTATTAACATGTTTCGTCATTAAATTATAGGTTATGAAGTATTTGTACACACCGATCATTCCACCATTAGGTTTCTCATGAACAAACCTATAACTAATGGTCGAGTGACTAGGTGGCTCTTATTATTGCAAGAATTTAATATTACTGTTCTTGACTGACCTGGAAAGGATAATGTAGTAGCTGACTTTCTTTCCCGAATAAAGAATGAGGATCATGACATCCCTGTAGATGACAGTTTCCCAGATGAGCATCTCTTTTCCCTCTCTGTCAATACTCCATGGTTTGCAGATATGGAAAACTATTTGGCTTTTAGGAAGTTACCATCTCATTTGTCACCTCACGAAAAGAGGAAAATTATTACACAAAGTGCTAATTACTCTTGGGGTTGGTCATGATCTTTTTCACACAAGTCTTGATTTGATTATTCATAGATGTGTCCGAGAGGAAGAGGTACCTAAAATACTACGAAGTTGTCATGATGGACCATGTGGTGGCCATTTCTCTGACAAGCATACAACATATAAGGTGTTACATTCAGGTTATTATTGGCCTAGCATTTTCAAAGATGTTGCCAAGTATGTGAGAAGTTGTGATAGTTGCCAAAGGATAGGTAGACTTACATCATATGAAAAAATGCCTTTACAGGCCCAAGTTATGATATAACCCTTTGAAAAATGGGCCCTCGACTTTGTAATACCAATTTTACCCATGTCCTATAGGAAGAACTATATCTTGGTTTGTACGGGCTGTATCACCAAATGGGTAGAGGCAAAATCCCTATTTAGGGCCACAGAGAAGTTTGTTGTCGAATTCATCTATGAAGACATCTTTACCTGCTTCGGTGTCCCTCGTGAAATTGTTACCGATCAAGGCACTCAATTCACTTCCAAGCTGATGAAAGAGATAACAGAGAAATATGGAATTAAACATTGTAAATCTTCTCCATACCACCCGCAAGCCAATGGTCAGGTAGAATCCACAAACAAAGTTCTGCAAGCCATCTTGACCAAGACTGTTTAGTTACATCACCGAGATTGGGCTGATAGGATCCTAGAGGCTTTGTGGGCATACCGAATTACTTGGAGAAATACCACTGGGCATACCCCTTATGAGCTAGTGTACGAGAAACAAGTGCTTTTACCAATAGAATTCCAAGTAAGGACCTTCTGTATTTCCGCAAAATTAGGACTGAATCTGGATGAGGCTCAGAAGCAACAAACCCTACAGTTGAATGAGTTGGATGAAATCAGGAAAGATGCCATCCAACGGACAATATTAGTCCAAAACCAGAGGAGCAAGTGGCATGACAAGTTTATTAAGAAGAAGCACTTCCATCCTGGTGATTGGGCTCTATTGTTTGATTCCCGATTCAAAACCTTCAAAGGAAAACTTACCACCTGTTGGTTGGTCCTTTACAAGGTAGACACTGTATATGACAATGGAGCTATAAAAATTAAAACAATTGATGATGGACAAGTCTCCTTTGTGGTAAATGGACACCGACTTAAATTTTATCATAAGCCCATTTCCAGAGAATATTTTCTACAGGTCATGTCAACTGACAAGGCATTGGCCCTAGTAGATGGGGAACCCCCCCCCCCTTGTTCTTGATTTTTTTTTTAAAGATTTCCTACTATATATATGTAAATAGTTTATGTTAATAAGGCAATTCTCAGAGGTTTTTGTAAGTATTTATTTCACCAGGAGTACACAGTTTCAAGATCTTTCTTCACAACATTTTTATACTTGAATTTTATGTATGCTAAGAATCAAATGAATAATGACTTGTTGTAGTTAACCATGTTTTTGCAAAGATTTTCATCTTCTTGTTCTTAAGGCATTTTAAAAAAGCAGTTTCTCTTGAAACTCTTCACCACTGTATAAGGAAGTGATACCATAACTATCAAGCTTAGAGGTCTCTCGAACAGTTTTTCCAAGAAACTTGAGTAAGTGAGTCAAGTGTCTTTATCAAATATTAACAAGGAGGTCTAATTAGTGGTTATTCATGGAAACATCACAATAACTACAAAGGAAGAAAGTAAGTTGAGCCTAGAGATACCTTTCTGTTCTTTCTCGATGGTACCATCCACTACACACTAAATAGCTTGATTATATGATATCTTTAGATAGGCCACGTCTGCTTAAGTACCCCTTACATCAGGAAAACCACTAAAAAATATAATGGAAATTCATCCTCTAACAAAAATACCATCCCAATTAAAAAGAAAAAGGAAGAAAAGTTGTTTCAGATCTATTCTCCCATCTTCTTGCATAAGCAACCTTATACAAAAATATTAAAGGATGGAGGGCCAGTCTCTGATGGTTTAAGAGGCTAACTCATTGGGATATTGAACAGGTCTGCTGGAAGCGGGTATCGACTTGTGGTATGACTAGGTAAACCCATCGGAGTACTAAATAGTCTTACTGGCAGTGGGGCATTCTACCTAGCGAGGATGATATGACAAAAATAAATAATAAATCTAAACTTGTCATGATGTACGACATTACTTGCAGACAAAGATGACATGGAGCACGTGTGGTTAAGATAAGGTTAATGAATCTCATCAACTTGCCATTGGGAAATGACTCTAATACTATCTTGAATCTATCTTACCTACCTATTCTTATCTATATATAGGATCTCTTATCCTATAGGTGGGGCCATCTCCTAACTGTCTTGTCGGACCAATTTGTGAAATTTTATCTTTACACTTGACATACTATAAATCTTCGGCTATTGGGGGATACTGACTAGTTTCCTATACTTTTGATTGTGAGGTGTCACAATAATTAGGTGTGAGGGAGGGGTTCATGAGCTGACAAATGATGATTTCCTAGAGAAAAGAGTCTTTGCAAGAATTTTTGTATTATTACCATGATACAGGTTATTACATTGATAGTCATGTTATTTTTAAATGCTTAACTCCTCTGTGCTATACATTACTGAACTCATTCTTAACAGACCACTCTTTATCATTTTATCGTTCATTACAACCCATTCATTATAGGTTTTGAAACTATATGTCATATACAAGAAGAATGAGTAAGCATGGAGCACTTTGCCTCTGCTCATTAACCACTATGGTTGTCAAAAACACTTCAAAATTGTAGGTTGTCCATTAAAAGAGGTGAAAATGCACTTAATACAGGGGTACCAGATGAAGTATTGTATGAGGTGATGGATGAGGTGTCATATGAAATGTCGTTTGAAGTGCCATTTCATTGCATACCAGTAACTGTCCTAGATTCCAGGTAACTAGAATTCAATTACATTCAATTAAATTTGTTACAGGCATTGATTAAAAGATGCCTCATATGGTTATGATCAAATGTCCAAGTCAAAAGACTTGGACATTGATCTAAGTATGCACCACTCCATTGCTCCCAAGCTTGCCATTGAATTTGAATTTCCCACACATGGCAGCTCATGCGCACATGTGGGCAATGTACTCCACCATAAGAGCATCCAAAATCGGGTTGGTCACTCTATTGTTTCATTTTCCCTTGCCATTTTCTATGCCCTACATTAAGGAATCACACCCAACCTCTTCCGAATTCACCCTATGTTCTAATCGCACTCAGACTGTGTTAAACCCAAGCCATTTCTTGGCCTATTTGCACCCTTGCTTGGTAAAATTCACCCTCTATTCCAATTGCACTCAGATCATGCCCAATTTATGTATCTGTGTGGCTTGATTTCTCCCTTTCTTAGTGAATTCAAGCTCTGTCACAATGCCCAAGCGATACGAACCCTCCTCCTATGCGGACTTGTTTTCCATTCCAAAATTCGCATAGTGCAGGGAAGTGTTCTGGCGTGTTGGCTGGGGGTCATTTATGTCGAGTTTACAAGGCAATGATGACAGTATTTCTATGCAATTTGCAGTTGGTTTTGATGGAAAGATAGCACATGCAGGGTCTCTCAATTTTGCAATCACAGAAGAGTCAATTGTTGCTACAACAAAACTTCAAAGAATGTGAGATAGATGGTTCAAGAATCATCAATTTCCGCACTCAAGTTACAACAGGGTGTTTAAGCCCGATTTTGAGAGCATTGCAGGAGCAAAAGGGTATGCTAAAAAATAGATAAATCCATAATTGGTCAATCCCCTCATCATTATCACAAAGTTGATTACATGTGAAGGTAGATACTCCACCTTCAAAGCTTGTCACGTTAGATTGCTGGCTCATTTTCTGTTCAATAAACCTTTGAACATTCCCTTTTATTTTCTCAAAATCTTGGAGAAAATGTCCTCTCAAGTGAGGAAAAATGTGACCAACCCCCACAATAGTCTCTTCCACCATGGTTTGATCAAACTCCTCATTCTTACCAAACTATAGAAGCAAGGGAAAAGTTGGGATGCCTTTATCTACCAATTTGCAAATCCTCACTTGACAGTTAAGACTAGAAAAAAGCCACTTAGCCTAAAAACTATCTCTCCATCCAAGCCTCACTCTCCAAAAACTCCAAACTCCCTTCCACAAATTCCCTCTTTACTAGAACAATACCAAAATCTTGTTGATATTCCTACTTCTTCATCGGGGAAAAGGACCAAGAACAAAGACCAAAAGAAGCCTATTGTTGACCCCCCAATGCCTTCATTTTCTCTTGATACTACACCTAAGAAACCCCAAGAAGTAATGCAGCAAGAATTTCCCATCATTCCCACAAATAAGAGAGGAGACAACCAATTCGGTAAGGGACCCTTTCAGAAGAGTACCCAGAACATAATAACCAAGCCTTATGCAAAGCCTCCACCTACTTCAGATCCTATCCAAGTATCCTCCGACCTTGAGAGTTGTCATAAGAAACCTAGAGAAGTCTCTACGGATGAATTAGAGCCACTAAGGAAAATGAAATCAGAACCTACCTCACCTTTCTGATCTCCCATCACTCCTACTTCACCCATGCCCACTCTTGATCCTAAATTTGATAAATTGACCACATCTCTCAAAGGACCTAAGCCTTCCTCGGAGATCATTGATTATGCCCCAACTATAGAGGATCTACAAAGGGAAAACCATCAGCTTCTCCAACAATTAGAAGAGAGGAAGACAATGGATGTACACCTTCATCATGACAATGCAGTCCTTCAGGAAAAAGTTAACTCCCTTCAATGGTTGGTTGATGGGATGACCCAATGTAACCGCAACTTAAGAGCATAATTAAAGAAACATAAGAGGCACAAGGCTAAGCCTACACAACAAGAAGGAGAGGCTTCTAAAGCTGACCCTCCTCAACAAGCCTAGTTCTGAGGGATGATTTCTTTTTGTTTGCAGTGGGACCTGCAAAATCGTAGGTCTGGGGGTATGTTCGGCCCGAGATATGATCATATTCATGACGTTATTATAAACTTTTTTCCATATGTATATATGCATTTTTATCTTTTAGATATTTTTGAAGAATTTTATGGTAAAATGATATAATCGGCATGACGTATGTATAATTCGTGTTTTGTGATTCAATCAAGTTTAATTTATCATATTTTATGGTTTCCAAGAGTTAATTCATGTTCTTACACTATTACAGGGAAAAACACACCATGTTTCTTGGTCCGTCACTCGTTTCGGCACTTGATCCAACACTCGTTCCGGTACTTGATCCGGCACTCGTTCCGACACCCAGTATTGCACAAAAATGCAAGGCAAGTTGGTGGTTATGGTATTGGCAGCCAGTGGTGGACAAATAAAGCACATGGGTTTTGTTTGTCATCGCCCCCTCCAACTACTAATTTGAAAACAACTTGATTTCAGCTGTCCAAAGGGGGTGATCATTGGGCTCCTCTGTTTTGCTAGTTATGGATGCATTTAATGTAATTTGCCGAATTTAGAGGTGGTTTGACCCTCCTGTGGTCGACCACCTAGGTTGTAAGCTTATAAATACCAATAGGATGATCATTAGATTGTTAACCAAGTAGCATAAGCATTAGAATTGCCAGAAAAATGATTTTTCTCTGTTTGAGTTTTTACATTGCCAGAATAGTGCAAGAACTGATTTTTTGACTTTCATGGTGAATTCGTCTTGTTGAAATTCGTGGTGTGCTTGTAGAGGGTAGACAGGACTTGTTGGGGGGCCCACCAGTAGTCTGGTGATGTTTAGTATGTTGTTTATATATTTCATAATTTAAATTGTCTTTTATTTCCTGTACATGCATGTTTTATGTTTTAATTAGCTAGTTGTGATTTAATTGTTTTATTGTTCTTTTGCAGGTTAGTGTGATGAGTTATGTTAGCATGAATTAGTTTTGTAGGCTAGGGATAGACTTGCAAGTCTCTACACTAACCCCATATGCATATAGATATCATATTACACTTTTATTTATGATCTTACAGTCAAGTTTAAAACGAAGTTGTTTTTAAAATAAAACAGAGCTCTAGTTGGGTTTCCTTTGACAGGGATCTTTGATGGATGGATAGATTTAATTCTAGTTCTTAATCATAGTTTTCTTGTCTTAGTTTTAGATAGATTTCATTTTTTTAGTTGTTGATTAATTGTCAACTTACATTTTAATAAGCATAATCTAATCTATGTTTTTAATTCGTTTTCTTATCATAGCTTGAATGATTAAAATAGACATAGTATAGTTTTATTTCACGCAATTTCCTTTCATAGATTAAAATGCAAATAAAATTCATTCATTAGATAATGATGATCTCATTATGATGTTAATGGTTTGTACATGAATATGTAGGGTATTTAACATTACTTTTATCATGGCTAAGTTTTCATTGGACTGTTTACTTCACACCTTTCATTTTGCCATTGAAATTAGTATTGAGCTTATACCATTAGAACTGTCCTTTGTTGTCAAGTGTCATCAAGATATCATCCATCACCACCGAAGGAATTCACAAAACCACCAGCATTACATTTGAGTGTTTCATAGATTAAAGATAGTTTCTTGCTTTCTTAAGTTAGAAGAGATAGTTTCTTGTTTTCATAAGTTTAGTTGGTAGTCTTTCTTTCTTTCAATAGAATAGATTTCCTTTCATGCATTGCATTGAGAATTTAAATTTCCTTTCACACAAGAGAAATAGTTTTTCATTAGGCATTTGGTTCATTTGCCTCTTAGGATAGGTAGTTGTTCAATGAGAAGTCTTTGCTTACTTCTCCCTTTGCTTTAGTAGGATAGATAGTTGTCTTTGCTTACTTGTCTATTTGCTTTAGTGGGTTAGTTAGGTGTCTTTGCTTACTTGTCTATTTGCTTTAATAGGTTAGATAGGTGCTTTTTCTTACTTGCTTATTTAATTGATTTCATAGGGTAGTTTCTCATTGAATGTAGGTTGGCAAGTTAAAAGTAGTTTGCTTTCATCATTTGCTTAGTATGCTTAGAAGTTTACCTTTGCTTATTGTCATGAACTAGTTTGCTTTGAATAGGGTTTTTACTTGCTTTCTTAGGAACTATCCACCAGTCCTTGTCCCAAAAGTACTTAGGTTACCTAGTTTCAAGTTGCTTAGTAGGCTTTGTTCATTAGATAGGTTTTCTTGAGTAGATTATCCCTAGATAGTTGTTTTCCTTAGTTAGTCTACACTCATACCAACCTTCTACCTTTGGCATATATTTTGCTACAACTCTAAGTTTACTTACCCTGGGTTGACAATTTAATTGAGGGTAGTTTGGTGTCTTTTTTAGTACATATAAATCACCTAACACATAACATAAATATTTTATCTATAAATGGAATAACAAAAATGATATATCCATAACAATACTAGAATAATACCATAATAACACCAAAAAGAGAATCTTGATTAATTATAGAAATGCTCACTTGCCTCTTCGAGGGGGAAACCTCTAGTAGACAAAAGCTATATTAAAATAATATCCAAGAAAAAAATTCTCATACCCTCTACTATTTATACTAAATATATCTATCCAAAAGAATAATATAGAGGAAGATCCTTCTAGAAGCAGAAGCTTTTATTAGGTCTTCTTACATTTGACTTATTCTCCTTATTTCTAGGCCTTATTAATATTGGCCTTTATTACATGGAAATTTATTATTCTACCTACTGGATGGGTTAGGGAGGTTAGGTCCCTAACATGTCCTCCCCCTTAAAAACAACATTGTCCTCAAGGCTTGAGATGAGGAAATTGTTGCAGAATGGTAGTCGGTTCCCAAGTGGAATCTATCGAAGTTCTATCTTTCCACTAGACTAATAGCTACTTGATGGTGCACTGACGTAGACGATGCTAACACTGGTTCAAAACTTCTTGTGGTTGCAACCAAATGGATCCTTCTTCATCCAACTCGGGAAGGCTGGTTTGAGTTTGGCACTTAGTTCCAATCACCTTCTTTAAGCAAGAGACATGAAAAAAGGGATGGATCTTAGAATGATTGGGAAAATCTAATTGATAGGAAACCTGTCCCACACACTTGAGAACGGTATAAGGAACATAAAATTTGAGTGTCAGTTTCTAACAATGTTCATCCTTGAGGGAATTTTGATTATAAGGTTGCAGTCGAAGAAACAACTAGTATCCTTCAACAAATTGACGTTCAAAGCGACCTAGATCTTCCTATTGTTTCATGTTATTATGGGCCATGACCAATTCTCTTTGAGTGTATAGAAAATAGCCTCTCGAACTGTAAGAATTTAGTCAACCACCTGGATCTTCGAGACACCTAGTAGGTATGAGAGAACTAGAGGTGGATTTTGTTCATATACTACTTTAAAAGGAGTCATGCAGGTAACTATATGGTAAGAAGTGTTGTACCACCATTCAGCTAGTGGTAGCCATTGATCCCACTGATTTTTCCTTTTCAATGAAAAACACCTCAAATATGTTTCCCAATACTTGTTGACAACTTCATTTTGACCATCAGTTTGGGGATGATAAGTTGTGATGAGATGGAATTGGGTGCCCTGTATCCTTAATAGTTCTTGCCAAAAAATGCTGGTGAAAGTGGGATCTTAATCAGAAACAATAGAATGAGGCATGCCATGAATCTTGAAGACATGATCCATGAAAAGTTGAGCCATAATGGAGGTGGTAAATGGGTTTTGAAGAGAAAAGAAATGAGAATACTTGAAAAGACATCAACAACCACCATGATGATTGATTTATTTCCCCATTTAGGTAATCCCACAATAAAATCCATAGAGATATCCCTCCAAATAGTGGATGGAATCATAAGCAGTTTAATGTTCTAGGAGTTTTGATTGTTTCTCCCTTGTTACATTGACAAACATCACATTTCTCCACAAAATTTTGAACGTCATGTTTCATACCATCCCAAAAGAAAGAACGTTTGGCTCGGTCATAAGTTTTGGTAAACCCTGAGTGCCCAGCAGTGGGTGTAGTATGAAGCTCATAAAGTAACGTGGATTTAAGTTGTGACTGTTTACTTAAAAACAAACAGCCTTTGTAGTGAATCTCATCATTGTTCCAAGATTAACCTAGGGAAAATGGATTATTGTCTTGCAATTGTTGGATCATATGCAAAATTTTGGGATCTTGTAGCCATTCCTGGTGAACAACTTGGAGCCAATATGGTACAATGAAGGAGAGGGAAAAAAGGGACCCTTCATCTTCATATTTTCTTGAAAGTGCATCAGCAACCACATTTTATTTTCCTTTCTTGTAAATGATCTTATAATCATATCCAAATAGCTTAGTCACCCATTTTTGTTGCGTCGAGGAGGAAGGGCATTGCTCCAGAAAATACGTGAGGCTTTGATGATCTATATTAATTTGGAAGCATTGCCCCAATAGATAAGGGAGCCAAAGATTCACTACATGTAGAATAGCCAACATTTCCTTTTCATAGATTGATTGGACCAAATGTCTCTATAAAATTTTTTTGCTAGTAAAGGCCAAAGGTCGACCATATTGCATAAGGACTGCTCCAGTTCCTCTCCTGGAAGCATCACATTCCAGGACAAAGGTCTTTGTGAAATTAGGAAGGGCCAGGAATGGAGTGGTGCAGATGGATGCCTTCAAGGATTGAAAGTCCTGGTCAACTATGGGATTCCAAGTGAAAGAAATATTTTTAAGGAGAGAAGTGAGAGGTGTTGTAATATTTCCATAATTATTAAAAAACTTGGGATAGTAACTGTTTAATCCCAAATATACACGCAAGATTTTGAGAGTATTTGGGTGAGGCCAATCCTACATAGATTCAATATTCTTAGGATCCACCCTGACACCTGCCTTGCCAAAAATATGACCCAAGTACTCGACTTATGAGGTGCCAAAAGAACATTTAGATTGTTTGAGGAAAATTTGGTGTTGCGAGAGTAGATGTAGAACTCGATCCACATGAACAAGATGGGTTCTCTAGGTTTTACTATAGATGAAGATATCATCAAAGAAAACTAAGAGAAAATGATAGAGAAAAGGACAAAAGACATGATCCAAGAGGCTTTGGAAAATGTAGGGAGCATTACACAAGCTAAAGGGCATGACCAAAAACTCATAGTGGCCCTCATGAGTTTGAAATGCATTCTTAGGAATGTCTTCGTCTTTCATAAATATCTGGTGGTAGCCAAAATGAAGATCGAGTTTAGCAAAGAACTGGGCCCCACTCAATTCATCCAAGAGGTCATCAATGACATGAATAGGAAATTTGTCCTTGACAGTGATTTTTTTGAGGGCACGAAAGTCAAGACACATGCACCAAGAGCCTTCTTTCTTAAGGGCCATGACAATAGGGGAAGAGTAGGGGATCGTACTAGGATGGATAACACCTGTGGTGAGAAATTCTTGAACAATTTTCTCAATTTCATTTTTATAGGAAAAGGTATGATGATAGGGATGAAAATTGGGAGGAACGTTGTCAGGCACAAGGAGAATGGAGTGATCATGAACACCACGAGATGGAAGAAGTCCCTGGGGAGTGGAAAAAAAAACTTGATGTTTGGAGAGGATGGATTGGAGGTCCTGTAACACAAAGGGTGTCTTAATGGCATGAATGTCATGGATTTGTGAAATAATTCTAGATTGACCATTTTTTAGGATCCTTTCCATGCGATGGGAACTGATGATATCAGGAAAAACTGATGGTGATGCCTTGGAACTTATATTGTTGGTCCTCCTAGTTGAATTGCATGGTTAATTCCTTAAAATACATGAGAATGGGACCCAGAGTTCTTATCCATTCTTCACCAAACAAAATGTCACAATATCCCATGTCGATAGCAAACATATAATATTTCATGTCGTACTGACCAATTTAGAGATGCACATTTTCACAATGCCCCCCACATTTCATGGACCCACCATTGGAAATCATGATTTGAAAATTATTGACTGCACAGATATAGAAATTAGTTTCATGGGAAATGCAACAATGAATAAAATTATGGGTTCTTCCACCTTCAACAAGGATTATGACCTTCTGATGCTTAATGTAACTATTTATCTTGAGGGTTTGGGGAGCAACGAATCTAGTGAGAGAATTTAGGGAAATGATCGGTTCAAATTTGGGAGGGTCAGAGGGTGAGTGTTGGCACAGGGGTAGACCCAGGGTTCAACTCTTACAGCACACCAACATATCCTAACTAATGGCCCTTTTGGAAACACCTGCGAAGTAGATGCAGTCTCACCCGAAGTAGCAATAGGGGGTTACAGAACACAGGTGTCTACAACCAGAGGAAATGAAAAGTGGATATGGTGAATAAACACACATCAATTTAGTTATTAGTTATCTCTCTTAAGCCTACTTTGCAAGTTATATATTAGATATAACAAAACAATGCAACAACAGTATAAAAAATGGAAAATAACACAACATCAATCACACATGACAACAAGATATATGTGGTTCACCCTCTCCCTAGGGCTACGTCCATGGAACTATGTTTCTTGATATATTATGTGGAAACATACCATTCTATATGCGCAATTAGTTGTAGATTTCTCTATCTCTGTCTCTCTTTCTCCCTTCCCTTGCTGCACACCCAGCTGCAAGGTTAATATTTGCACCCAGTTGAAGATCTTACAATACAGACTCAATGTCGTCCTCAACAACAACACTCAACAATGAACAACCAAAATCATAGTTTCAATGAACCAATTATTTAGCATTTCTCTCGACTCTCCTATACCTTTATTTATACATTACATGGCGAACATCTAGTTGTCAAAACCCTAGATCCAAAAACCTAGGTGTTAAAACCCTAGGTCAACTTAACCCGTCATTTAAGGGCTTCATCGACCTATTTTTTCCTTCTTTTTCGTGAGGTGATCTGAAGCACTCATTGACGTCTTCTTCCACTTTCTAAGTTTTCCACGATGCATCTTCCTTACTTCTTTATCTTCCTTGATATCCTCTTCCAATGACTAGATTTTCCTTCTTTTTCTCCTTCTTTTCCCACTTCGACCCTTCCTTGGTTTATGTGTCTTCCGCCTAGTTCTCACTTCGCTTTTCTTCCTTAATATTCGCTTCCTTTCATATCCAAGGGCCAACAGGCCTCCAAAACTCACATGTGACTTGTCCCAAGTCACTCCAAGACTAAACCTTTTATTTTACTTAAACTTCATACTACGCAAAGCAGCCTATGCTTTCTGCTCGGTCCCTCCCTTCCTCATGCATACTATCTTTTCTGTTTTTGGTACCCAGTTTCAACGACACCTGGTACCTAGACCCTTCCTCCTTATATTCTATTGAGATATGTGAGGCATCTGGTTCTCATAATACAATTTCAATTGACTCCCATTTAATAAACCTTTCTTCATGTTAAGGTCCTAACCCGCACATGGGTAGATTAATGTATTCGGATGTAATAAAGGTCAATATTAATAAGACCTTTCAATAAAAGAGAATTAGGCGGATGTAAGAAGACCT
>JZKD02S1980382.1:152673-186987 GCA_000966675.3 Picea glauca
CATACCTTTACTGTGTAGTGTTCGAAGGCCCTTTTCTGCAATATGTCCCAGTCTTTGATTCCACAACATGGTCTTCTTTCCAAGGACAATATTGGTATTGTCTTCTTTATCTCTTTGTTTAGGGACAACAGAACTATTACAACCATTAGTATAAGTGCTTCCCAACAACTTGTACAAAGTTCCACATCGAACTCCCCTCATCAACACCATTGCTCCTCGTACCATATTGCAAGTGTTCTTTCCAAATAGAGTATCCAATCCGGCATCATCCATCTTGCTTATAGATATTATGCCCCTGGATCATTTTGGAATGTGAAGAACCCTAGGGAGTGTTCTAATCCTTCCATCTTTTAGCAGTAACTTAACCCTTCCACGTCCCAGGATTTTTGTTGTCGAGTCATCTCCTAGGAATACATCACCACCATCATATTTTTCATATTTAGAGAACCACTCCCTATGAGGAGTCATATGGTATGATGCACCTGAGTCGATCAACCATACATCACGATCTTCATGTGTACTTGTAGATGCTAGGTAAACATCACCTCCTTCTTCAGTGGAGGTTTTCACCTTTGTGGAAGAGGTACTATTAGATCCCTTTGGTTTTTCAACCTTCTTAGACTTGCAATCTTTCTTATAATGCCCTATTTTACCACACTTCCAACATTTCCTCAAATATTTTCCTGGAGACTTAGATCTACCTGTAGATTTAGATCTCCACCCTGAAGGCTTACCAGGGTTTCTGTCTTGGGTATGACCTCTTACAAATAAATCATTTGTGCTATGACTATCCATGCTTTTCCGCCTCATATCTTCAGATAACAAGGATGAAACTACATCCTCATACTTCAATGTAGATTGAGTGGTACTACCAATTTCTACAACCAAATTATCCCAAGAGTCTAGGAAAGAACATAACAAAGTAATACACTTATCTTCTTCTGCAATCATAATATTAACAGAGACAAGTTGACTTACCAGAGTATTAAAGCCATTTAGATGTTTTGTCACAAAATCTCCATCTTCCATCCTAAGATGATACAACTTCTTTTGAAGAAACAACTTGTTTACCAGGGACTTTCATTGATACAAATTCCCCAACTTATCCCATAGTTCCTTATATGTAGATTCTCCCGAGACATTCAACAAAACCAAATCTGCCAGGTAGAGTCGAATAGTACCCCTTGCTCTTATGTCCAACTTCTCCCAATCTTCCTTTGACATACTAATAGGTGGTGTACTGGTAGTTTTTGTACTGGTAGGTTGTGTACCAATAGCCTGTGTTCTAGTAGACGATGTACTAGTAGGCTGTGTACCAGGCTCCACAGCGATCCATTATTATTTGTCTACAAGAAGGTCCTCCATCTTCAGCTTCCATAGCTCAAAGTTTTTACCGTTGAACTTCTCTATCTCGATTCTAGAAGAGCTCTCCATTCCTCTTTCTGCACTCAAATCACCATTGAAAAAGCTCCCACTAAATCTAGGTTTATCATAGACCTAAGATAAACTTGATCTATCAAGATCGAGCCAAACCCTCAACAACAAAGGCATCCATTTGAAGCCAAAAACGAGCTCTGGTACCACATGTAATTTTTAAAGCTATGAAGTAAAGAAATGCATATATATTCTTAAGAAAAACATAATTTAATCAATGGCTCATTCACATAGTACACAAAGATTTATACCGGAAACCCTCAACCGGGAAAACCTTTCTTATATTCATTATTATTGAATTTCACCATTCACTATACAACACATACAATGTTTTTAGGTATTCCGTAGATACCAAAACCCTAATCCATAAAACTAGGATTATTTTTAGTAAACCACTAAAAATAGCAAAATCTGTTAAAAATAGAAAAAACCACCCAAAAATAAATTTTGGGGCGCTGCCCCGAATGCTGTGCATAACTAGGGGGGGCATACCTTCCGCCCTTGGGACCCCCCTAGGAAAGAACCTAGCACACACAACACAAACAAGGCACTAGGACAGGGGATCGTCATACACAGTTGTCATATCTAATGCGCCCACACACACACATGCAAAGGATATAACACATACCCAACAAATTCTGCACTCAAAGCAGTCTTGATATCATTCAAGGGTTTAGGATGTACAGTTCCTTTAGCAAACTTCATGTACCAGCTCAGTGCGTGGTCACTCAAGGTGGTACTAAAATGAGCTCTATTAACAGATTCATCATTGAATTTCTTAATACTCCATAGAGCTTCGCATAAGAACCAATGTTGATCAGGATATTCAGATCCATCTCCTCTAAAAATAGATAGCCTCATTTCATACTCCATAGATCTTCCTAAGATTCTTGACTGAGTATGTGTTGAACTGCTGGTAACATTTCTCTGAGTGCTTTGATAGCTCTGGCTACTCTGGTTACTTAATGCTCCCAAAATAATAGGAGGAGTAATAGTACTTACTTCGATGATAGGCATAGTCCATGAAGTTACTGATTCTTATCGGTGAGGTTATTAAGTCTTCCCCTCCTCTGCCCTAGTGGACTCTGAATATTCCTCATTCAACAAATCTTATTCTTCCCCATTGTAGAACCCTTCGTACTGTACCAATGGCTCATGACTCTACTCAAACAAGTTCACCAGAGGAACCTCTCTGAAGGTTATCCAATGTGCCTATGTCCAACCTTTTTGCCATTGTCGTTGTCTAATTTTTTGAACATTAGCAATTCAATCTGACCGATTATTATATCTTCAAGATGTTCTTCTCATGCAATATCATCTTGATCTTCAACTTCAAAAATTGTAAAAATTTTCCTCTATGTCCCTTAAATAAATATCTCCCTTCTTGGATATATGACTCTACTCTATTAATAGAAAACTTGGTAATGTACCCTACAATATTACTATCAAACTAGTTATCTACTACTCTTGACATGACATTATCAACTCTCTTTACCTTCTTGATCAGCGTCGGCGTCCAAACCACAAGTGGTCTAGGTCTAATTTCAAACTAGGTATCTGCTAATCTGGCAAACTCATATAACTCCTTATGAATTCCTCCAAAGAAAACCTTGTGTATATCAGTAAAGATATACCTTCCCAACCAATCCTCTGTACCAATGTTAGGTTTCTTGTTCTAAGTTTTAGTGAAGTCCTTCTCTAGTTCTTCTATTCACTTTTGAATTTTTGTCTTCGATGGAAACCACCTTGACATTCCCTCAAGAAGATCCTAGTTCTGGCAACGGAACCATTTGTTGGCACAGGGGTATACCCATGGTTCAACTCTTACAGTGCACCAACAAACCCTAACTACTGTCCCTTTCGGAAACACCTGTGAAGCAGAAGTTGTCTCATCTGAAGTAGCAATAGGGGGTTGCAGGACACAAGTCTCTACAACCAGAGGAAATGCAAAGTGGATCCGGTACAAAAACACAAAACAATCTAGTTATTATTTATCTCGCTTAAGACTACTTCGCAAGTTATATCTCAGATCTAACACAACAATGCAATAACAATATAATAGATGGAAAATAACATAGCATCAATCACACATAACAACAATATATATGTGGTTCACCCTCTCCCTAGGGCCACATCCACAAAACTGTGTTTCTTGATATATTATGTGGAAACATACAGTTCTATTTGCACACTTAGCTGTAGTTTTTTCTCTCTTTATCTCCCTTTCTCCCTTCCCTCCCTGCGCACCTAGTTGTAGGGTTAATCTTCGCACCCATCTGAATATATCACAATACAAACTCAATATCGTCCTTAAAAATAACACACAACACTAAACAGCCACAATCATAGTGTCAATGAACCAATTATTGAGCAATTCTCTTGACTCTCCTAGAACTTTATTTATACATTACAGGGAGAAAGTCTAGGTGTCAAAACCCTTTATCCAAAACCGTAGGTGTCAAAACCTTAGGTCAACTTGACCCGTGCTTTAAGGGCTTCGCCAACCTATTTTTTTCTTCTTTTTCGTGAGGTGCTCCAAAGCACTCGTTTATGTATTCTTCCACTTGTTGAGTTGTCCACAATGAATATTCCTTACTTCTTTATCTTCCTCAATCTTCTCTTCCAATGACTATATTTTCCTTCTTTTTCTCCTCCTTTTCTTCTTATTTTCCGAATTGGACCCTTCCTTGGTTTATGTGTCTTTCACGCAGTTCACACTTCGCCTTTCTTCCTTAATATTTTCTTCTTTTCATATCCAAATGCCAACAGTGGGGTCTTTTTAGTGGGTTTAGGTGACTCAGCCACAGGGGGGCCTTGACATCGTCTTTTGAAACATCCTCGAAGATGGCCATAAAAATATTTTTTTCCTTGCACTTGTTCCTAGAAATAATGAAGTGGAAGGAGGAGTGGGAGTGATTGGTTTAGGGCGAGGAACAAAGGAGGGTTTTTTTGTTTGAGAAGGACAACCTATTTTTATTCCTTATCTATTTTAGTATCTTCCACACAACTCTAAGGTTGAGCCATGAGGACATGGGCACGAATCTCATCCTTGAGGCCACTAATAAAACATTCTTGGAAAAAAGCATCAAACATGCCCTCTGTATGGAAAGACAATCACTCAAAAATGGCTATAAAGTCTTCCACTATGCCATATTGTTTCAACTTTGTCAAACGAACTAAATGGTTGGTTTTAGTGTCAAATAGTTCATAAATCTCTGCCACGAATTATGTCCAAGCCACATATCCTTGGCGGGTATTTTTCCTCCATTGCCACCATTGCTAATGTTCTTGATTTAGATGGAGAACACCCTATCGGAGTTTGGCCAACTCATCTGTAATGCCATAGAAAGAGAAATAATGTTCCATTTGAGTTACCCATCTAGTGGGATCTGATATATCAAATTTATTCACATGCACACATAAAAGGCGTAGGTCACGTTGAAAGTAATGGGGTTGAAAAGTCTCAAAATTAGAAGAATTTTCACCTTCCAAGTGCAAAGATGATTCATAGGAAGGAAGATCTGCAGGGATATTCAGCTTGGCGCATATCATGTTAGTGAAGGATGCAATCTACATAGTGAGGTCATGTTTGATGTTTTCCATTTTGGAATCTATGGAGGAACGCATGCTTTTATTGATGGTGGAAATATTAGCAATGAGTTGCCTCACTCCCTATTGGGTCTCTGTAAAAATTAGAGAACAAGGAATTGATGTTATCTTCCAAGTCTTGGCTACAAGTATGGGGTATGATGAAGAGGGAAAATGAAAAGGGACGGGTGGTACCAGACATAAAATGGGTTATGGGTGAAAGGTATCACAATGATCAAGGTGACGAGGGGAATCCAATGGGGTAAGACCCAAATAAGGGTGTCGGAAGGGGGTCAAGTCCAGGAGAAAAAATATTTGTTGAAAAATGATAGGTATGACTGCGATAAGGGTGAATAGAGGAATACAATGGGATAGGGATCAAATAATGGTGCCAAAAATATCTTGTGGAGTTATACTTGGATTTGAATAATATTGTAGCGTTGACATGCCCAAATTCTTAACAGGAAGAAATGTGTAGTAATTTTGCACCCTGAATGCAGGAGGCACAATTGTGCGGCAATAGATCTTGTCTGTTCTATTTTTTTTTTGTTTTCATCCCAAGGGTTAGCGTATATGGGGTATATACAGACAAAGGTTTTCCCTGTTCTCTAGCTCTCTAATATACGTGTAGCGTCCAATAGTAGTACTCAACCCAATATCTCAAGAACCAACTAAGGAGGATAGACCGTGCCCTTAGTCGTACTACCTGACTACCCATGTAATAGAGAGTATCTTCTCGAGTGTTGTTCTCAGTGGAACTATAACAATCAGTAGGATAATCAATTTATCTATGGAGGGCTTATGGAGATCTAGGTCGATCCATATACAAGTGTTGTCTGATGCGCTACCACTGAAGGGGGTACCAACAGGGGTTACAAGGGTGGCCAACAGATGTGAGCTTAAGTACCACTTGTATTTACTACACGTATTACTCCTTGACCGCGGGTTTATGTGCGTAACAACATATATCTATAGCTTTAAGATGCCAAAATATGTCTCTACCATCGAAAAAAAATAACCCACAATGTTCTACCAAGGAAAGTGCTATGATACCACTTGTAGTATTCCAAATATAAAATAGTATGCAGAACATAAATATGTTATCTATAAATGGTATAACAACAATGATATCACTAGAACAATACTCGAATAATACCAGAATAACACCAAAAAGATCACCTTGATTAATGATAGAAATGTTCACTTGCCTCTTCGAGGGGGAAACCTCCAGCAGAGTAGAGCTCTATTGCAATAATATCTGAGACAAGATTTATCATAACCTATACTCCTATTTATACTAAATCTATCTATCCAAAATAACAATCTAGAGGAGGATCCTTCTAGAAGAGGAAGCTTCTATTAGGTCTTCTTACATTTGAATTATTCTTCCTTATTTATAGGCCTTATTAATATTGGCCTTTATTACATGGAAATATATTATTCTACCTATGTGAGGGGTTAGGGAGGTTAGGTCCCTAACAAGTACCTTCTAGATAATGGTTGGAGTTAACTCATAAGGAATTCACCAAATTATTGTATATGAAGGATCCTATGCAAGTATTTTATCATCCTTGGATTGGCATGCTTTGGGTTCTCCTAAGCTTGTGTCAGGTACCAGTGAGTTTCTAGATTTCGATAAAAGATCTAGATAATGTCTAGGAATTCTTCCTCATTTTCGTATCATGTTACGTGGGAAGATTTTCCTAGTGGATATGTTAGTGGCGTCAATCCCTTTAGACTTTAATATGATTATTGGGCATGATTATGTATATGTGATGAATTTTTTGGTGTCTACGCTCTTTCGTGTGATGCATTTCCCTCACAATAGAAGCATTTTCACTATTGATTAGTTTTCTTCCAATAATATCCATCCACTTTGTGTGTTCCTAGTGTTTAGGTAGATGCTTCCCAACCACGGGTTAATTATGTGGTGTCTTATCCTCATTGTTCAATTACTCCCGAGATAGGATCTTTATAGTTATGTTCACTTTCTAGAGACAAGGTCTCGGCAATTGATCATGTGGTTTATCCAATGGGGGCATGTAATCCTTTTCTTTACCCTCTTATCCTGAGTAATATAGAATTTCATTTTGAGTCTAATCTTGTTATTTGTAATACGTTGCGCTAAGGTATTTGTGATTTGTCGAGACCCTGTTTCATGGATGTTGAGTTTCCTTCAGATGAGGCCATCTTCAAAGCTATGGTTATGGATCTTCAAACTCCTCCCGAATTGGAATATTTATTGGTTGGTTACCAATGAAACCCTTGGATTGAGCCTAGAAATGGGATCTATATGGAGAACTAATATTCATAAGTCACAAGGTTGTGTGGTCCTCTACACATATTCTAATTTTAGGGTTTCTTTTTTCAAGTTTTGTATTCCATATGTAACATGCCCAACCACCAACATGCCCAGATAGGCTACTTCAAGCCTGGTCTTGGTAGATGTATGGAATTTCAGAGAGTGAAGGATGAGCATAGACATGCAACATGTTTTCTACAACCATTACCAATTCTAGAGAAGAAATGGGAAGTGATAAACATTGACTTTATAACTAAATTTCCCAGGACAACGAGGAAACATGATTCAATCATGGTAGTGGTTGACAAATTGGCAAAGGTTTCTCATTTTGTTCCTATAAAAACAACTCATACAACATCTAATATTGTAGAAATTTATATGAACAAGAAATGGTTAGGGCTACATGTACCAGTAAATCATAAGTTACTTCCAGACTTACAATCTTTGAATTTGTACAATTTTATATATCAATTGGTTATAGTGATGAAGTTGAGGGATGTAGATTGTGGGATCCTACTACCACAAAATCATCACTACATGTTTTTATCATAGGTTTATGTATTGGAATTATTAACATCTAGGCAAGTGTTTTTGGTATTATATACATGAATTTCGAGACATTTTCTTTGGCACCTTTTCATTCCATGTTGATCCGTTCTTACAAGTAATGATCTCGAAACTGGAATATAGGTTAGATTCCCCCCTCCATGTATTTTTGCATTATTTGTTTCTTGATTCATTTGGACTTAGGATAGACCCCACTAAGTTGCGACGTGGAACCTTCTCTTATGTTTATAAGTGTCGTAATTCATGTCGTATATCCTACCTTACATGGGCATCTATTATAGCACAAATTTCCACACCTATGCATTTGTGACATGGCCTTACCCCTTTCCCTATCTTCATAAGTAAAATACCAAAATTTTCTCATAAAAGTTATCTAAAAAAAATGACATTTGTTGATATCCATGGGTTTCCTTTATGAAACACACATAAAGCCTTTCTGTGCAATCTTGCAGCCCATGTATTCCCTCAAAAATTATGAAAAGTAAAATATTTCCACAATTTCGGGTGGGTTTTTCAGTTGAGATCGTTTCCCAACATCACTAAGCCCATGATAATTGTATTTCAACCTCCCCAACCTCTTTGGGATGGTATAAGATCACCATTGATGGAAAATATGAGTATAAGTCTAATGGTGGAAGGTTATGTTGTTGAGATTTAGCAAGATCCCCTAATCCCTTCACTCTTTGAGAAGCATCCTCTGACTTGGAAACTCATTTTCCAGGGTTCATTCCTTTCCTATATATTCATAAGGTGTGTTCCTATCCTTATTGGGTTATTTGAGGAAGATCCTTGTCGTTGAGTTGATGCTTGAAGGACTTATGGAGGAACTCAAGAAGCTGGCTCCAAAGTAGTGATGGAAGTTGAACCAACTTGTAACCAACTTCCATATATTGTTAACAATAGAAGAGTTATATTTCCATCCCATATTTTTTTCATTTCGATGTTATATGTTGTTATTTTTCATATATGTTTTGATTTATACACTTGATATATGCTACTTGAACCTATAATTATCTTGTTGGATCACCATCTTAGTTTCCTAGTGTATGATGCTTCCAAAAGAGACCATGGTCTCTTAAAGAAAGAGGAGCGGGTATCGACATCGAATGAATATTTTAGGGTGAAAGTATTCTCCTTTTACCTTCCCTTCTCTCTCTCCTAGTGAAAAAGTAGTTATTTCTTGTTTGCATGCTTGTTTGTGAGTGTACATTTCATTATTCTTAATTTGGTCTTGCTCTGTTGTGACTTCACCCAAATTCATAAGGGAAAAATCCCTTAATCAACATCCTACCTTAGAGCCCCCTTTTCATTTTCCCTCCCATGCTATAATATTTATATTAGGCTTGGGAGTCTTGTTTAGTCCCGCCATGAAGTTTCGTTGAAGCTACATATCTTACTCTGAATCTTTTTCTGGCCATTACCAATAGGACTCCCCCTACCACTTGTCGATATTTATATCATCACCTTCTTCACATTCTTCAACATGTATGGTGTTATTTACTGGAATATAGAGTATGATTCATTCCTCCTGCACTATACATTTATCTATATTGCTAACATACCTACCATAGATTCCACTCCATTTGCTCATGACATCATACCTTCAAGTTTCTTTAAAGGTGTCGTTTACAAATGGTATATCTTACCTCTCCATGGGTGTCCTAGTTAGTACCTCACTGGAATTTTTGACACCCATGTTGTCATATTTTCCATAGAATCAAAATACCTATGTTTCCCTACCATGTCTTTGCATTGAAGCCTAATAACTTTTTCTCACATTTGTTCTCAATAATTCACCTATGGGGATTCCAAAATTTTGTTGAGTTGTAATTGCATTGCATATTATCTACTCTCTCTTCTAGGCCTAATGTCATATTCAACTTGCCATTGTTGAACCCATTTCTTATGTATTCCTATTAATTCCCAACATTGCAATTTATGTCTTTAAAAATCGACACCTTAACCCTGGAGGAAACATTCCCATGAGTGTCCTTATCTTGCACATTCTTCCTTGCATTGAGCATAGGTATGTTCCTTGCACTTTGGAACTAGTTTTCTTTGCCATGACATTCATTTCCACCACTGTTCTATAACAATCTTTTAATATTTTTTAGGCTTTAATAATATGAAAATGACAAAAAAACAGAAAAAAGGGGGGAAAGGGTCCATCTCTTTCGTTGGAAACATTTTTTTCTCACTTGAAAAAAGAAAAATATTGAGTCAGTATCTCATCATTTTGGGTCTAGTATGGATTTAGGATAATTTTCCTGGTTATTGACTATAATATCCCCCAGTTGGTTATTATTGCAACCATATAAAGATTTTTTTGAAGCCTCATGTATCACACATGTATCCCATTTTATAATCCATGGTGATTAGGTCACATAATGTGTTGTGCGTTTGTTCAAGGGAAGTTTCATCTTGATTCAACCATCCTATAGTTAGTCTTTGACCTTGCATGTCGGCCTTCCCAAGTATATATGACCTTTACTCATGTGAGTATAGAACATCCCCGTTGAGTTCTTGTTGGTGGGTCTACTCTTATAGACTCCAACACATTTCTCTGAGATTGTGACCTAGAGTTACTCCCTAGGCATATTTCCATTATTGATAGGTAACCTTTCTCTCAACATATGACAAACCATCATTGGTATCTGACTGAATATTTTCCATTGTGTTTGATGTTAACAACAATCATCACATATAGGGATTTGTGTGGTACCTTGGTTTCCATTTGACCCCATTGGTAGATTCCTCGTCTTTGTCATTAATATCCATTATTGGATACTATTCAAATATTCTCTGTCATTCACTATTCCATATGGCACATGCTGGAGTCATACCTCAGTGTGGTCCTTATAATAGTTTCATCCAATTCCTTCCAAATATTTGGCCTTATGCTACCCCTCATGTTGGATGATGTAGGATTCCTTAATGCCTTCCTTCCAGCATATATCTTCCTATAGACTTCAACACATATTGCTTTGGAATAGGGATATAGAGTCATATTTGGTACTGTGGTGCTTGCAATCATTAGTAGCAAGTTCCCTCACTATTGATAGTGGGAATACATCAATGTCCTATGCTCGATAGGTTCTAGCAGGTGTTCGACATCGACTCGTTTATTCACACTTGTTAGATTCTACCATGGTACCTTGACACCCATTATAATCATCAGTGGGTTTTATATCATTTTTTAAAGATATACATTAATGATCGATAATCAAACAGTCTCTCACTATGTTCGTTCCCAGCACATATAATCCAATGGTGTAGAATCGTACCACGACAGACTGTTTTGAAGAATTTGGATGAAGTACGAGCATCAAATATTTTGTGCTCCTACCTAACATATTGTACCACTCCACAAACATTGGTACTTTCAGATCATTGGTCCCAAATATCCTTTGTTCTTGATTTTGAGACATAGCTCCATTGTGTATCTCTTCGTGTCTATGATCTATTTTAACATGGATCCAATGTGTATTCCTCATGGCCATGTTTTTTTCTTTATATATACCACATGAATCCACTATTTATTGTTCATGTCCATGTTCATTATTTGTCTTTTCATATGTGCCATGGATCCAAAGTATGCCTTATTTGGTGGCCATGCATACACCACTCCCGAGCATGGGTATGCTGGACTCAACAAGAGAATACTCTTAATTGATTTTAGTTGACGGTTTCTGTTTTTGGATAATTTGTCTCATGAACCTTCTTGTATTATTTCATTATATCCTCGCCTCTCATAGTTATAATTTATTTTGGCCATCACTTTCCCTTCTGACCTCACACATTAGGGGGCATGTTTTATAGCACAAATTGCCACACCTATGCATTTTTACATGGCCCAACCCTTTCCCTAGCTTGCTAATAAAAATCCCAAATTCCCTCATCAAATTCACTTAAAAACTTGAATTTTCTTATATCCATGGGTTTACTTTGTGTAACACATGAACATCTGGACCTTTCTAGCTTGCAACCCTCAGATTCCCTCAAAAAATGGAAAAAATAAAATAATTCCAATTTTTCGGGCAAGTATTTCAGTAGGGATAATTGCCCAAAATCCTTAGTCCTATACCAAATGAAATTTGAATTCCTGAACCTCTCAAGGATGTTATAAATGAACCATTGGGGGAATGTATGAGGAGGAATAACTAAGGTGCAAGATCATGCTAGAACTTTTTTAGCAAGCTTCCCTAATCCCTTCATTTTCTAAGTAGCATCTCATACCTGGAAACTCGTTTTCCAATGTTCCTTCCTTTATCTATATAAATACACGGTGTGTTCCTATCCCTGTTGAGTTATCCAAGGAAGAGCCTCACTGCTGAGTTGATGCTTGGGCCTCACATTGTTTCTAATAGAAGAGTTCTCTTTCCCTCATATTGTGTGTTTATTGGTTAATTATGATTTCATATGATAATATATTTTCTATATGTTTTTATCTATACACATGATATATGCTATGTGAATGTATAAATCTCTTGTAGCAACCTATTCTTGGTTTCCTATTATAGGCTATTTTCGGTAGGTATCAAGAGAGCTTCTAGAAGTGAGAGTAGGGATTGACATGGAATGAAGGATTCAAGGTGTGAGGTCTCTCCTTCTTCCTTTATCTCTCTCTCCTTGTAAAAATTAGTTATTTATTATACACTTTGATATAGGTGATGGTAGGTTTTATGTTCTAATTTGGTCTTTCTCTCCTCTGACTAGACCCAAGGGCATGGGGAAAAAATCAATTAAACATTACCCACCTATCCTAGTACTTTACAAGGTTTATCATATGTTCTCCAACATCAACATTGTGTACTTATTAGCTCTGGTTGCAATATAGAATTTCCACTATCCCTATAACCAAATATTTTCTTGAGACTTATGTCTCTCGGCCCACATCTGGGCTTCTCCTACAATTTTCTTCTCCATATCCTATTCATAAATCCTCTTGAGTTCTCTCCCCTATGTGTTTATCCCTCACTTATATCTTCTCCCCTTGGGAAGGTTTTTGACCTGTACCATGTTTCTTCTGTCAGAAGGGATCTCAGGGGTTAATCATGGGGACTCATTGTGTTCCTTCCCTCTATCCTCTAACTAACAATTTATGTCACCTTAGGAATCCCTCCATGTATCCATTCATTGAGGGAATTTGGTTGTTCAACTACCAACCCTCTTCTCATTAACTTTTTTTGTCTTGAAATCAGAGCTAAGGGAAATAAAGGAATTTTTCCAAATAAAAAACATTTAGCAAAGAGGATTGGATCATCTTAGCATGATGATCCCCCTCTCTAGGTTTCCTCACCCTTTCCTCTATTGGTATCATTTCTAGTGCTCAAGGCTTCACCCCCCAGATTTAGTTGTTGGAAATTACAACTAAACAATAATACATTTACATTGTTTTCATACCATGGAATGACAATTCTTAAACATGATTAATTACAAGCTGGGGGAAACATGGGCATTACAACCTTTCCACTCCATGCATTTCCTTTCCTTGCCTTTCCATACCTATACCTATACCTACACCTAAACCTAGACCTTTCCTTTCCATTCCTTGCCTTTCCATGCCTTGCCTTGACATGTCTAGCCTTAACTTGCCTTTCCATGTCATGCCTACCATGTCTAGTCTTGAATTTCCTTGGATTTCCTTTTTATTTCCTTGAATTTCCATGCCATTCCTTACGTTGTCATTCCTTCATGTTCCTTTCCATGCCTTGTATTTCCCTACCTTTCCTTACATTTCCTTTCCTTTCCTTTCCTTTTTTTTCTCTTGCTTTGCCTTGCCTTTCCATGTCTAAATTCGCCTTGCCTTGCATTTATTTTCCTTGCCTTGAATTTACATGCCATGCCTTTCCTCTCCATTCCTTTCCTTTATGTTCTATGCCTCACATTGTTTTTCCTTTCCTTGTATTGGATTTTATTTCCTTACCATGTCTAACCTTTCCTTTCCTTTTATTGCCTTGAATTTTCATGCCTTTCCTTTCTTTTCCATGCCTTGCATTGCCTTGACATTCCTTGCCCCTCCATGTCTATCATTTCCTTGCATTGCATTAGCTTTCCTTGCCTTGAACTTCCATACCATGCCTTGCCTTTCCATGCCTTTCCTTTCTTTTCCATGCCTCACATTTCCTTGACATTCCTTACATTTCCTTTCCCTGCCTTGCCTTCCCCATGTTTATCCTTGTCTTTCCTCTCATTTCCTTTCCTTACCTTGTGTTCCCATGCCATGCCTTCTCATTCCTTTCCTTTCCTTTCCATGCCTTTCATTACCTTTGCATGCCTTTCCTTATCTTTAATTTCCATGTCTATCCTTGCCTTACCTTGCATTACCTTACCTTGCCTTGACCTTCCATGCCATGCCTTTCCTTTCCTTTCCATGCCTAACATTTCCTTGTCTTTCCTTGCATTGGCTTGGCTTGCCTTGGATTTACTTTTCTTTTATTTTCTTATCTTTCCTTATATTTCCTTGTCTTTCCTTGTCTTTCCAGACCTTGTCTAGGTATATGTCTATGTCTATGTCATGATCTAGGCCATGGTCTAGGTCATGGTGATGGTGTAGTTCTAGGTTTGGGTCTACATCTAGGTTATGGTTTAGGTCTAGGTCTAGGTATATGTCATGGTCTAGATCTATGCCTAGGTCTAGGTCTAGATCATGGGATAGGTATAGGTATAGATCATGGTCTATCTCTAGGTCATGGTATAGACCTAGACGTAGACCATGACCTAGACCTAGACCTAGACTTATACCATGACCTATACCTATACCTACACCTACACCTATACCTCACCTTTCCATGACCTACCTTTCCATGTATAGCCTTGATTTTCCTTGCATTTCCTTGTCATGTATTTCCTTGCATTGTCTTACCTTGACATTCCTTACGCTGTCTAGCCTTTCCTTTCCTTTACTTGAACTATACCATGATATAAAACATGACTTAGACATATACCAGGAACTTGACCTAGACCATAACCTTTAAATATACCATAAACTTGACATTGACATAGACCATCACCTTGACCTTTACCATTTCCCAATCAAAAATATTTCCTTGTTGTTCAAGCTTGAGGAGGCCATGGGTTTTCTTGGTATAAATTTAAATAAAACTGCAAATAATCATGGACATCAATACAACCATATTCATATAATAAATGAAGGCCATAATAACATATAGTCATCAAATAAAGAAACAAATATGTTATGTGGAAAAAATTAGTAGCCATAATAACAAGCATTCATCAACAAAAAGAAACATGTCACATATGTAAAATGTAGAGATAATACAAATACTTAAACCATGTAATAAGTTTTACAAGTTATTCACTTGTAAAATATTTTCTTAAGTAGAGTTGTATTCAATTTTTCTTTGTCAAAGATCGGCTAACACTAGAATTTTCATATTACGCAAGAAACAAGGTTTCTTACATACAAATAAAAGTCATATCTCCAAATATCCACATAGAAAAAATTTCCAATTCGCTTGGTTAACCTCCACACTACTTGGTAAATTTTTTGTTACAATAAAATTATTTGTTGGTATTTGTTTTTTGGGATTATTATTGTGAAAGGATGATAATCAACCCATTTTGTTTTTTCAAAGATGGACATTATCCCTTTGGATCAAAATGTCAACATGTCTCTGAATGTCTTGAGGAGGAAAGTTGGAAATCATGAAAAAACTCTAATCGAGCCTTGGATTGATGAACCGCCAGTTACGTTGAACTCTGTGTACCAGGTTATAGCTAGAGGTATTTCTCCACTATCATTATGTTTCCCAAAAATTCATTTTTTGGAGTATCTTCGGAACTAGGGTTTTTCTCAGTGAGGCACAATACAATTGTTTAAAAAGGGGTCGATTTTGAATAACATTGTTCAAGGAAATTGTTGGTATCATGGTCATGTAGTTCTTGGACAAAAATACATATGGGATCTTATGAAACTCTTTTATGCCCCATACCAAATTGCCAACATGTCCCTGAATGGATTGAGGAGGTAATTTGCAATTCATAATAAAAATATAATCAGGCCTTGGATGGACAAATTGTCAATTGAATTAGACTTCAGGCACCAGATTACATCTAGGGCTATTGCTCCACTATAAATTCATTGCTTAGAAAATTGTTTTTTGGGGGCTCTTTGGCACTACGGTTTTGCTCAATGAGGCATAGTTAAATTTCTAAACAAGGTGTCTATTTTTAAGAACATTGTGTCAGGTGATTGTGGGTAGTGTGGTTGCATGGGCCTTGGCCAAACAAATGTGAGAGATCTTACAAAACACAACTATGTTACGCAATTTACCTAACCAAATTGACAACATATCCTTCCTGGCATAGGGGTAGACCTGGGGTTCAATGCTTCAACATCGCACCAACAAAACCCTAAATATTGGCCCTTTCAGAAACACTTGCGAACCAGATGAAGTCTCACCCAAAGTAGAGGTAGGGGGGTTGTAGGACTCAAGTGTCTACAACCTATCTGGGACATAGATCTGTGATTACAACACTTTAACAAAATACTTAGACAATAATATGGATTACTCTTTAACCCTTATTCACATCGCAGATAAAAACCCTAATTAAAAAACATCGCAGTATTCAACAAGATCCAAGCATATTTAAGCATTTAGCACATAGAATCAAACAGGTCTAGCATTCATTCATATTATTAAGCACTAAGCTACTACATCATATCCATATAACATACATAAATATTCAACACTAAGCATAAATCACATAAATAAAACAAAGCAATCACAACACAGGATATACTTGGTTCACCCCCAGCGTGGGGCTACATCCACCAACTCTTTATCTTCTTTATTATCTTCTTTCAATCTTCTTACATGCATAGAGCCTCAAAACCAACTCCACATAGGATAGGATATTTGCGTGCACTTCGTCAGATCCTCCTTCCCTGATTTTGGCACAGCATAAAGCCTTCTTACAATCACTTGCACTTAACTCTTCAAGTTCTCAACACATAGTATGCATGGAGCCTTCACAACTAATCGCACTTAGCAACCTTTACATATCTTGCACAAAGCCAACTTAGATCTAATCTTTCTTACAATTCCTAGATACTTATTTATACATTTACAAATGGGGCCTAAGCATGGGTAAACCCATGGGATGACATCTCATACTCGTTACATAATCCCTAAACCCAAAAATCTCATAAAAGGGGGAGATATCCCGCGATCTCTGCTTTGCCTGGGTGCTCTGTCTTTGACCAGCCTGTCGAAGTCCCACAAATGGTAAAACATGACCAAGTTTCTCCAAAACTTGGTCGAGGGCCAATAGGCCCCCCACACTCACCTTTGACTCATCCTGAGTCACTATGATCTGGGCAACTCTGCTTCAAAGGCCTTGAGCTTGGCTCGAGCTGCCTCGACATGTTTTTTTTCCAGGGCCTCTTGCTCAGTGAACTCCTGAATTCTTTTCTTAGTGACAGGTCCTTCCAAGATTTGTTTCACTATGGTGACCACTTGTTCTAGCTATGCACCTTATCCTTCGATCTCCTCAAAAAGTGTGCATGCTTCATCCTGCACCAAATGAAGTCTCTAGGTCACTTCCATGACTTTAATCTAGATGCAATGGACCTGCTATTGAATTGCACATTGTTCTTGTGACCTTTTCATCTTCTCGACCACTGACAGTATCTGCAACTGTTCTTGTACTGTCACTGCTTGTTGCTTTGCTTCTCGGGGCTGTGACTCCAATGTAATTAGTTTTGGGTCCTCTGCAAGTTTATCATAGGTTTACACACTTCAATTTTTGAGTTTCTTGCATTCTAAGGCCAATGCCTTGATTTTTTCGACTGCGCTCCGAGTAGTTTCTTCCCTCTGATCTCGCACTTCCTGTGGATTTCTCAGCACTGCTTGAAATTCCAGATCTACTACTCTTTCATGGAGTTTTTGAATGGATTTAGTGAGCTTCCCCACTTGGATCTCAATTGTTTCCTCTTCCATATGTGTTAAGCCTAACACAGAGAAACGTTCTCTAGTGACTACTTCTTTAACTTCAATATTCTCTACGAGTAGTTATTCTTTTTCTTTCTGGAGCTTCTCTCTATCCTCTGCAAACTTCGCCTAGAGGTCGTATTTCTCTTGATGCGCAACCCAATGTTTCTCTAGGGCTTCCTACTTTTCTTGCTTCAATGCCTCTGTGGCCTTCTCTTTTTCTTCCAGGACCCAACAAAGGTGAGCCTTTGTCGCATCTGTTATTCTACATAGTTGGGCAAGCTCATATCCTACTTCTATGTTCCCTGATGACAATGGTGCAATAGACAATACACGGCTCGAATAAAGAGCCTATTGTACCCCTTTGAGATCCACCTCGATCCTGTCATACATTGTCTCCTATTTGGCTTCACTTTGCTGTAAAATTTCATCGGAAGTATCTTATACAGATGTGATGATGAGGTCAATATCATCCATCGTAAGTATAGTATATAAGTGGGGATTATTGGTGCGTGACTTCTTCTACGTTGAGCGTTTCTTTGGAGAAACATTTCTTTTCTTGGATGTCTCTATCTTCGTAAGGGGATATTTAGGTGGTGTTACTTCACCCTGCTCCTTCTTGTATTCTTCCCCTTTGTCCTCTTCTTTGTCTAATTCGTCACCTCCTCCCCCTTCAGGTGAATCTAGTGTAGTCTCCTCTGATGCACTGTGCATTTATTTTACTTATTCCTTCTTCTTCTTCTTCTTCTTATTATTGGGTCCATCATAATCTTCTCGGGTGACTACAGGACTTTCGATGAGTTCAAGGTTAGAGATTTCTATCTATTCGACTAGTACAAGAAATTTTGCGGGCCATTCCTTGGTTATTTCCTCCATATCTTCCTCGATGAGTTTGTAATAGGACTGGATATCTTCCTTTTGTTCATCTCCACTCGCAGTGATGTAAATGAAGTGTCTATCTACACGAAACTTTGCTATTGTCCTGAACCTGTGAAGTGTATTTGGTGTCATGCAAGGGAAGGATTCAATGGTCCTCTTCAACTGCAAGTAATAGGTGCGGAACACTGCATTAGACTACCATTACTTTTCCATGTCACTCGAATACTAGAGGGTAGTGAACCTCATGGCCAGTGGTTCGAACAACTTGAGTTCAGGGAAGGTTTCTCCCTCCAACATATCCCAAGCGATGAAGGAAACGAGAATCAACAACCAACTGAAGTGAAAATCGTAGCCCTGGTCATGCGCTTCACAACAATATTGCTCCAACTGGTTGACGAGGTAGCTTGCCCAGTACATTTTCATTATTTCAACGTATTTTCTTGCGAGGTTGACGACAAACCCCGTGACTTTCATTGGTCTATTCTTCCTGATGATCTTACCAGTGATCAACTGGAAAGCTAGGTGCACTACGCCATTTTGGATGGAGTCTACCTTGTATCCCCGCTTCCCCTTCTCTACATCGTCGTAGGTGTCCTTTATTCACTACGCTAAGGTGCAATATGCAACCTTACCTGGGTAAAAATCCTAAGGGTCCAGTACTTTCATGCTCAATCTAGTGATCCGGTGGATCAACGCCAGATCTACAGTGATGCGCATATCAAACCACAGGTAATTTCCATGGTAGCACGATAGGAGGAGTTTAGTGCATGTGTTAGCCTCCTAATGTATATCAAAGTGTGGTATCTTCATTAAATTAAGGATTGTTGATATTGCGATGTCCATGTTCCATGGTTGGGGGATTATCTTTGACTTCTTCCCCATTGTCTTTATCAAGTATTTATGTAATGCGAGAATTCCATAATTATTGTCTTCTCCTAAGTTGAAATCACTGATCTTTAGCATCAGAATCTGTCCTGACTACGATCCAACTCCGTGTATCCCCTTCGGGAGGTATGCAGTGATCGATGTATAGTCGAAGTCCCTTGAGACATTTTCATGACTAACCATGCCAGCTAGAGGAGAGATATAGTCGGGTAGGACCAACGGGATGAGTTTCGCGTTCTCCAAGTCATTGCAATGATTGCTTTGTTTCTCTATCGTATTTCAGGATGGCCCAGATCGACATGTAGTTGATGGGGAAGCTTGCAATCCTCTCGTCGATGAGGCTTGTGCTCCTGTGGACATGACCTTCTCAGCCATAAGGTCAATCAAAATCTCTTCAACAGATTTCTATATTGCGCTAAGGTTGCTCGACATACACGCTCAAGATAAGATATCTCAGATAGGCGGACAAATGCTCAAGGTAAGAAGAATGGGTGGCAACATCTCAATAACCAATGCGCAAAAGCAATTAGTTCTCATTAGGATCGGATAATCACAATTTTCAAAACCGTCCCTGGTCAGACATTTGATGGGTTAAATAGATAATGTCATAAAGGACTCCCCCAACAGGCAGGAATGCCTTAATCCATCCATTATGGCATGGTCCCAATGGTCTAATGGCAATCTTTTCTGGTAGTAACTACGTTTCTATCCATTCTGGAGCGTCGTTCTAACAGTTGAGATGCCTCCAATGGTCATATTGCTTCGCCATGGAGAAGTGCCAATCTTCTTTATTCTACTATTCTGATGAGGTTCAAGGTCGACAAGCCTTCCTTCTGCGAAGTCCTCTCAAGAACCTCCTACAATTTTTCTAGATTTTCTTTCTTCTTATGGAGCTTTCTTGCTTTCTTTCTTGTGATATGCATCTCTGGATTCCTCTTTCCATTATTATTCTTATCTCCTGTTAGCATAGTAACTTCGCACTACTGAGGGTCTTTCATAGGGTTCGAGGGTAATACTTTTTCTCTTACTGTTTCAAGAGTAGTTTCTCTACTCTCATGCATGGGTAGGTACTTTAAGCCTTGTTGCATTCTTTCAACTTTGAAAACTAAGTCTCTGGTCCTCAGTTTCTTTGAATTTTCCTCTTGTTCTTCTATTAAGCATGTTATTATCCTAGCCATGAAATCTCTTAATTCTTTCTTTTTCTATTCTATAGCTTCCTCTTCTTCTTTCCTTTGGATCTAAACTCTCTCAATCTAATTCCTTCCTAACAAAAGTGCAAAAGGAGAATTGTTCTCAACAAACTTAATGATCTTGAATTATTCTTCTATTGATGTTCTATGAGCACTCATAGGAACATGAGTAAGTCTTCCACATAGGGTTATCAGCTTTCCTTTAAACGATCATTTTCCTCCCAATGAACAAATCATAGCATGCTTTCCAAAAATTTCCCAAGTACTTTCTCGCATAATGTTCACATGTGTCTCTGCGTCCAATACACAGTCTATAACGAAGTCTCCTATTCTTGTTTCTATGCACTCTTTCTCTTTTAAGGTCTCTGATAAACTGATGTCTCTGTGATCATTCAATGTTTCTTTCATCTACAATAATATAGCCTCATATTCTTTCTAGTTATTTAGCATATTCTTCATCTCTTAACCTTCCTCATGGTTTTCTTGTTTCAGGTTTATCTTTTCAACTTTAGCAATCATTCTAGGGAAATCCAAAACTTTATGTCCATTAGCTTTACAACAAAGGAAAATAGGACCTCTACCAGGGCATTCCTTAGCAACATGTCCCAGTCTTCTGCAATTATAACATAATGTCAATCCTCTCTTTCTCTTAAATGATCCCCAACCTTTCCTGTACTGTGCAACCAGATCACAATGATGGACCTACAAAAAATTCTTTCTAGGATCCTTCATCCACTTGTTAGTCCAAAAATTCTTTCTATGCATAGGAATAATATATCTTTCACTATTTCTATCAAATCTATTCATATCATATATTCTTTCTTCGAGTTGTGCCCTAGTTTTCATACTAGGACAAAATCTATCAAACATACCTAGATCCATTCTTTCGAAACAAAAATTTCCACTTATCTTACCTTTATCAGAGCACTTTTATTTAGATCAGACTTCTCTTCTTAGCATAGATCTTCATAATTCAAGTAGAGTACTATGCAATACAGCAATAGATCTATGCACATAGCTTTCTCTTTTCTTTAGTTCCCAACAATCACAGTTTTAGGTCCCAGCAATGGAACCATTTGTTGGCACAGTGGTAGACCTGACGTTCAACACTTCAACAACGCACCAACAAAAACCTAACTACCATCCCTTTCGGAAACACCTGAAAAGAAGATGAAGTCTCACTCGAGGTAGAGGCAAGGGGGGTTATAGGACTCAAGTGTATACAACCTAGCTGGGACATAGATCTGTGATTACAACACTTTAACAAATCACTTAGCCAATAATATGAATTAGTCTTTAACCCTTATTCACATTGCAGATATAAACCCTAATTACATAACAACATAGTATTCAACAAGATCTAAGCATAATTAACCATTTAGCACATAGCATCACATAGATCTATCATTAATTCATATTATTAAGCACTAATCTACTACATCAGATGCATCTAACATACATAAATATTCATCACTAAGCATAAATCACATCAATAACACAAAGCAATCACAACACAAGATTTACGTGGTTCACCCCCAGCATGGGGCTACATCCACCAACTCTTCATCTTCTTTATTATCTTCTTTCAATCTTCTTACATGCAAGGGGCCTCAAAACCAACTCCACATAAGACAGGAGATTTGTGTACACTTCGCCAGATCCTCCTTCCCTGAGTTTTGCACAACACATATCCTTCTTACAATCACTTGCACTTAACTCTGCAAGTTCTCAACACATAGTATGCATAGAGCCTTCACAACTAATCGCACTTAGAAAAATTTACATATCTTGCACAAAGCTAACTTAGATATGATATTTCTTACAATGCCTAGCTACTTATTTATACATTTACAAATGGGGCCTAAGCATGGTTAAACCCATGGGCCAACATCCCATACCCATTACATAAGCCCAAAACCCAAAAATCCCATAAAAGGGGGCGATATCCCGCGATCTCCACTTCGCCTAGGTGCTCCATCTTCGACTGGCCTGTTGAAGTCCCAAAAATGGTCAAACACGACCAAGGTTCTCCAAAACTTGGTTGAGGGCCAACAGTGCCTATATGGCTTGAGGAGGCGAGTTTCAAATTGAACTAAAAATTTAGCTAAGCCTCAGATTAATGAACTACCAGTTGTGTTGGACTTGGGGTAGCAGGTTACAACTAGGGGTACCACTCTATTGTCATTTTTTTTCCTGGAAAAGAATTTGTTGGAGGATTTTTGGAACTAGATTTTTTCTTAGGGAGGCACATTGCAATTTCTAAACAAGGGGTTGATTTTGATGAAAAATGTGTTCGGAAATTATGGGTAGTATGGTCACATGGAACTTGGACAAAAATACGTGTGGGTGCTTACATAACCCATTTATGTTGCTTTGTTTTGATTTTATACCCCTGAACCAAATTTCCAACATGTCCCTGAATGGCTTGAGGAGGTGAGTTGTAACTCATGATAAAACTCTAATTGATCCTTGGATAGATGAACCGTCAGTTGAATTGGACTTGAAACACTAGGTTACAACTAGGGGTACCACTCTGTTATCATTCCATTTCCCAGAAAATCATTTATTGGAGGATCTTTAGAACTAGGGTTTTTCTCAGTGAGGCACTATGCAGTTTATGAACAAGGGGTCGATTTTGAAGAACATCATGTCAGGTGATTGTGGGTAGAATGTTCATGTGGGCCTTAGACAAACAGATGTGTGGGGGCTTATGCAAATCAATTATATCAATCAGTTTAAATTGTATTCCCCCGGAGAAAATTGCTAACATGTCCCTAAATGGCTTGACAAGGTGAGTTGCAACTTGTGATAAAAATCTAACAGAGCCTTGGTTGGACAAATCGTCAATTTTAGTGAACCCCTAAAACTAGGTTACAACTAGGGGTACCCCTCCACTATCATTTTATTACCCAGAAATTAATTTGTTGGAGGATCTATGGAGCTAGATTTTTTCTAAGTGAGGCATTGTCTTGGCGTAGGTCTAGGTAAGGCATGGCAATACAAGTAAAGGAAAGGAAAGAAAAGGTAAGGAAAGGTAAGGTAAGGCAAGTCTAGGAAAGGATAGACATGGAAATACAAGACATGACATGGAAAGGTTAGGCAAGACAAGGTAAGCCAAGCCAAACCAAGAAAAGGAAAGGAAAGGTTAGGAAATTAAGGAAATAAAAGGCAAGGAAAGGATATACATGGAAATGAAATTCAATAAAAGACATGGAAAGAAAAGGAAAGGAAATACAAGGAACATTAAGGAAAGGAAAGGCAAGACAAGACTAGGAAATCAAAAGGAAAGGAAAGGCAAGGCAAGGCAAGGAAAGGCAAGATAAAGTAAGGAAAGGAAATCCAAGGCAAGCAAAGGTAAGGAAAGTCTAGGAAATCAAGGAAAGAAAAGGCATGGAAAGACTAGACATGGAATGTCAAGTCAAATAAAGGCAAGGCAAGACAAGGAATGGAAAGAAAAGGTAAGGCAAGGAAAGGATACGAAACCAAGAAAAGCAAAGGAAAGGAAAGTATAGACATGTGAAGCCAATGAAAAGAAAGGAAAGGTAAGGCAATCCATGGAAAGACAAGGCAAGGAAAGTAAGGAAAAGTAAATGCAGGGAAATTTAATTCAAGGAAAATAAATCAAAGGAAAGTAAATGATAGGAAATAAAGGAAAGAAAAGGCAAGGCAATGTGAGGAAAGTCAAAGAAAGACAAGGAAAGTCAAGGCAAGGTAAGGGAAGGGAAGACAAGAAAATGAAAGGAAAGGATAGGCAATAAAGGAAAGCAAAGGCAAGTCAAGGCTAGACATGGAAATGAAATTCAAAGCAATGAAATGAAAGGAAAGGTAAGGAAAAGTGAGGCAAACAAAGGCAAGGAAGGGATAGACATGGAAAGGAAATTCAAATCAAGGCAAGGCAAGGCAAGGCATGGTCAGATAAGACAAGGGAAGGAAAGGAAAGGCAATCCAAGGCAAGGGAAGCCAAGACAAGACAAGGAAAGGAAAGGCAAGGTGAGGCTAGACATAGTTCCCTAACAACAAAAATTAACCGAAAAATACAACAATACCATAACAACCATAAAATGAAGCCAAAACTTAATTCAATCATACATCTGTAATATTTGTTCAATTATTCCTTTTACCCATTAAAGATTTTCCAATGGCATCATTTTTATCAACTTGCTAGTACTTATTACATATGTTTGACAATTTAACACCTTGTAATATGCTATTTCTTACTATTGGCATGTATTAAATAAGAGTATGTGAATGTTGTAAATATGCTAGTGTGGATTACTAGATTGGAGCTCAAATCCAGGGCCCAATGGCTAGGCATGTATGATGTAAATATACATACATGGAACATGTGTTAGGATTGTCATGGTGAATTAAAGCTATGTAGTACAGAATTTGGAAACCTATATCATGGCTACTTGTCTCATGACTAAGACTATTGGGTGGGTGAGGATGCTACACATATGTTATAGAGTAGGAAGTTGGAATAATTTCTTATATAGGAGTCTATACAAGTGCTCATGGAGGTATTAAACAGGATGATTACTCACTTTTTAATATTATATTCTTTCCTTCACTTCACAACAAATAATAAGAAAGAGTTTGAGTTTTCAAGGGTGGAGTGTTAATGAAAATAAGCATACAACTTCTTCCTATAGAAATATGAAACTTGTAAGTGGATAATTAAAGTTATACCATATTAAAATTAAATTTACATGAGGAAAATCCACAAGAGAAATATACAAAATTGTTGGAGAAGTATAGTTTAACATCAATGTAAGGTGTTGGTTGTTATGGACTTACCTAGGTTCTAAATACAGGATTACCAACTTCTCTTCAATCATTGACCCTTCTAGATACCAGAAGGAAACACAACATACAAAGTGCACTGTGTAGTCTCACCCAATATGGATTCAATGGGTGGTCGCAAGACTCAGGTGTTTGCAACCATGGGATGGGATGTGCTTCACTCTCAGGGGGCATTAGATCTACTCACTTTCTAGCCCTCAGATACCTATTTATTATGCTAACTCTAGTTGGATGTTAATTCTGACCATTCACATAATTATTCCAAAAAAACTTCATTAACCATTATAAAATCATATACCCAATGGCATATATTCATCTACTACACATAAGATTCATATCTGAATACTAACTATGACATTCATCCATTTAATGTTGTTCTACAGATTTTATTAGTTATTCCTAGTGTGTAGTATTATTTCCTTTACCATTTTAACATGTTCAACATAAAACTCATTAAAGAAAATATGATCAAGAGTATTGCAAACATTCACTCATAAACCAGATATATTGTGGTTCACCCACTCCTGGGGATATGTCCACAAAGATGATTCCCTTTAGCTCTTTATTAATATTCATGCAAAATCTAGTGTTGTGCACTATACATTTATTCCTCCATTACAATCGATCTCCACAGATTGTTATAGTCTTCACAAAACTTAGAAATTATTATCAACCAACCATCTAACTTCCTAACTGAATAACTCCTTCCACGGTCCTAATACATTCTACTTATACAAAAAAATGGGACAAATCCCTTACAAAAACCCTAACCCTAAGTGGATTAGGTTTTTCCACTTTACAACTACTCAATCTCGGCTGGTCCACGATCCAACCATTCTCCAAGTCATTGGTTGTCCACTTTCCAACTTATCCACAATAGTTTTTTCACTTTGTAACTATGTTTCCTCAGTGATGGTTTCCCTCTAATTACAACGTTGTTTTTCCTCTATTATCGACGCACTCCCCATTTTTCAATGCTACCTTGATTTATTCAAACTTTCTTGATTTTATTTGAAAATTGGCCTGCACTAAGAGGCCCCAACACTAGCATCATGACTCCTCTCGATTCACTCATTGAATCCTGCACCTTTCATTTCCTGTGCCATTAATTCATACATTCTTGTTGCTTGTTCACATTTCCCCTAAGTCTGGTTTCTCTTCTCCATCATGGATTCTACCATATGTGCAGTGACTGGAGGCTTCAATATTTCTACCCCCTCCAATCTTATCTTCTCCACCCTTCATTTTTCTATGTCGATCTCCATGACCAGTTGTTCATCAATTTCCTGTAGTGGCTCCAACTAAGCTTATGTTTCAATATTCCCTTCATGTACTACCTTTTCTTCTTCCTACAGACTCTTCATTTCTGCAGATGTCTTAATTGTTTTAGGTAGTGACATTGTATTATGTCTCTATTTCAAATTTTCCAATGCTACATGGACCCTGTCCTCCTTTCCTTGCAGCTCCTGCAAGCTTCCATCTTCTTGTACTTGTGTCCACAATTGGCCACTTTTATCCAACAACTCTTTCATCTTTTGTATATCTCGCGCTATATTTTCCACAAATTTTGTTACGTCTTACTCTCCCTACGCTCTTACTTCTCGAGGAGTAGTGTTTATTGTTTTCTCCTCAAGCTCCTTTATTTGTCTCTTGTATTGTTCCAAATCCTGAGCTATTTTCTTCATCTTTTCTTTCGATGATACTTCCTCAGATCCTGCACTGTCTGGGATGGTTAGAAACACTGCACCAATGTGTTTCTCCATCTATTTTTCCTTCTATTATGCTAAATTATTCTCATGCCCTTCCTGGCTAATTTAATCCCTCAGTGTGATGTTCTCCTCCTCAGGTGTCTGTAAGTTTGTCACATCCGACCTTTCCCTGCATTGGATTTCCTCTACGACACTGATATGAAATTTGTACAATGCCTTTGTCAGGATCTTGGGAAATGCCAAGTCCAATGTCTATATCTCCTTTAGATGATTCTTTCATGTCTCCTTGTCTATGTACAACATATCAGGTGTTATCATGAATCTTTTGCTCCCCTATGCTATGATATGTACTATTTCCCCTGCTGGAATTCCTTCCCTAGTCTCCACTGGTGTGTATTTTCATCATTGCTCTTCCCTGATATTCAATTGTTCCAGTGCATTTTTTACCTCTTGCACCTACTGCATAATTGAACCCATATGCTTTAGTATTCTCCCAAGCTTCTGATATCCTATCTTCAATGATTGTGGCTACTAGTTCAACATGATCTGTCATCAGTGATGTGTGAAGTGGTCTTCTATGGGCCTTCGCCTTCTTCCTTGAGCCACTTTCTTTCTCCCATGTTCTCTTAGTTTGGGCCTTTTCTAGCTCAAATGTCTCTGATATGTCTGTATCCACCCCTGTCTCATGTCCATATTCTTCTTCCACATGTATGTCTTGTGTTTTTGTCCTCACTTCTATTATACGCACATGTTCTCTTGTAACTTTCGGTGTCTACCCTGTGCGTGGTGGATCCTGTATGGAACCACCCTAAGGTTTCTTCTATGTCCTTCATTTCTTTTTAGGTGAGTTGCTTCCCCCCACTTGTCCTTTTGTTGTCTTCTTCTTCTTGATCGCACCATTATTCCTATATTTTTCATGGGGACTATTTTGTCTTGTGTCTCAATTTGTATTGTTGGCAGTGTCTTTGGAATTATTGGAACCTTCCATTCATCAGGCCACTTCTGGACCTCCATTTGTATATCCTGCATCATCACGTAGTAGCTCAATTGTAGCCACTCCTTTGATGGATCCCTCTTCCCCTGCAACCACATATTGTGGCATGTTACCTAAAGGTTAGCAATCTGTCGAAATTCTTGGACTGTCTCAGATGAAATACCCCATGTGTCAGCTAAGTGGTCCTGGATCTCCGAAATATATAGTGTGAATGTATCATTGTTCACCTTCTTCTTCTTCAACTCCTTTTTTCTCCTTAGTGAAGTGTACCGAGTTTCACCACACTTTCCTATTCTCTAAAGAAACATAGTATACATTGGTTCTTGCCAACCTACTAGTGAAATGAGGATGAGTAACCATGAGTAGTGGAACTCAAAGCCCCAATCTTGTGTATCCTTACAATCTTCCAAGAAGGAATTGATAAAATAAGGTCCCCAACTCATTGAGCTCCCCTTTGTGTACTGCGTTGCAGCTGCTACCATCCCTGCTAGTACTTCTTCTTTCCTGCATTTGCGCATTAACTTGCATGATAGAAACCTTGTAGCAAATTTTTTCATCGAATCATTTATTTCACTGATCCTTATTCCCCTATTCCTTCTATATGTGCCATATTTCTCCTTAATTTCATCCAAAATTTCCTTTTCCTTAGTCTTATCCTCCAGATACTATTATGGCTTCTTCCCATCCGTGGGTAGCCCAGTAATTGTAGCTATTAATTCTACATTGATAGGCACTGGCCTATCCATCCATAAGAAACATCAATGCATCCTTTCTAGGAGTTGTTTCATGCATTCGTTGATATGTTTACCACACCCAAAGTGCGGTATATCCAATAAATTCATTATCCCTGTGTTATAAATCCCCAGGATCCACTACGCATGTTCCAACAGTGGCACACCTGATGGGCCCTCTCCTCTACTTTCCATGTAATTTTGTTGCGCCAAATCTAGGAATTTGACGGTGTCTGCTACATCGTGATATGATTATTTCATAATGTTCACACCTCCTATTATTTCATCGTCCTCTTTCACTCCATATGGGATTTTTAGCATTACTATTGTAAATTTTTCATGTGCAAACGGTATCCCTTGTGAACTTATTTTAACACACACTTTCTTTTTCTCTCATGGGGATGACACCCCAACCTTCGATATGCCCTCTTGCTCTATTTCTTGTTCTTCTTCCATATCTAGGCCCTACTGCATTGAACCCATGGAATGTTATTCATGTTTTGTCCCCTTTCCTCTCGATGCGTCAGACTCTGTTCTTTTTGTGTCTTCCTCAGGCTACTCGACCTCCTGCGATGGGTTTTATTCCTCCTCCACCTTTGTTCTATGTGGCTCATACTATGGCGTATGGATTTCATATACATCAACTCTCGTTGGCATGTCCTATGTCCATGATTATTTCTCCCGAGCATTGCTTCTCGTGTTTCTATTGACCTTCTCGACACTCCAACTCGTGGTGGTGACATCTTGCCAAAATCTGAACTCCTGTGCCACAAATCTCAATTTTCTATCAATAATTCTCACTCTCTCACACTTAGGGTTTTCTCTTCATTCTTATCCTTAGCTAAAAACACAAATGACTACATTTTCCCCCTTTTTTTGACTTTATATCGGGATGATGTACTGACACTTGTTTCACACTGACATTTTTTTATTTTTCACTTTTCTTGTGCACTACATTTTGTGTACATGTGTACTACTTTCTAGCACGCAATGTCATTAACATTGGTTTTTCTGCAGTGTACTATTAATGCTAACAATTCTATTACATCAAAACCTTCTAATATTCTCCTATCTTTTTGTCTTTTTGTTACATTTCTTCTTTTGATGTATTTTTGTCTTTTCCTTATAACATATACTATATACAATATGTTTAATCATACCTCCTCTTTCTATTTTTACCTCAGGTTGTTAGGTCAACTATCTTGATAGAGCTTCAATCGACTTCCATTCACCAGTCCTCTGATATTCTTCCCCCCAAGATCTTTCAGTTGCACAACACCTCCATCCATGATGGCCTCTACCTAATAAGGCCCTTACGAGTGCATATTGAACTTCACAGGGTATTGTAGATACCTTTTTTCATAGAGGCGAACTATATCTCCTTCCGTAAATATTTTCTTCTTTATGTGCCTATCATGCCAAGCTTTGTCCTTCACTTTATGTACCCCCTGGTGAAATCCTGCTAGAATTTGTCTTATTACAACCCCATCAGTTGATCCAGTCTTTCTTGTGAAACACCTTATGTTGTCATGTTGGTGATTGTTGCAATGCACAGACTAGGTACTAAATAATTCCATGGGACCACTACTTCCTGCCCATACACCAATCTGAATGGTGTCTGTCCTGTAATATTCTTGCATGTAGTCATGTAATCCCATAAAATTGTTGATACCTTCAAATATCAATCATCCCTATTCACATTGTAAATCTTTGTCAATGAGTTTTATAGAATCTTGTTAAAATATTCTACTATACCATTTTTTTGGGGATGGTAAGGTGTTCTCTTCTGGTGATGTATCTCAAATTTTTCTGTCATAGCTCTGAATGTACTATTAATTAAATGAGTTCTCTAATCACTAAACAAAATTCTAGGACATCCAAATATGGTCACCATGTTCTCAAAGAGAAACTGTGTTGCAATCATTCATTGGGGTTGTGTCTACCCATATGGTTAAGTATTATGTTGCAGTGATGATGTATATGTCCCCTGACCTCCTTTTTGGTGGGTTAATCGATCCAATGAAATCCACAACCCATTTATCGAATACTTGTAAAGTTACTTGGGGTATAAGTGGCATTTCATCCCTTCTGGATGGTTTTCCCACCCTCTGACAGACATCACAAGTCTGACAGTATTCCTTTGTGTCCTTATGTACTGTAGGCCACCATAATCCTACATGCAACACATTTTGTGTTGTATGATTTCCTGCATAGTGCCCTCCAGCTATTCTTTCATGTGCTTCTACTAACACCATGGAGCGTTCATGCTCCATCACACATCTTCTCAGAATTCCATCTGCTCATAACTTATATAAATGACCTGTAATCAAATGATAGTCTGCAACGTGCACTACTATTGGCATAAGGGAAGACCCATGGTTCAACGCTCAAGAGCGCACCAACAAAACCCTTACTACCAGCTCTTTCGGCAACACCTGTGAAGAAGATGAAGTCTCACCCGAGGTAGAGGCAGGGGTGGTTGCAGGACTCCAGTGTCTGCAACCTTAACTATAACACAGATATGTGATTACAGTATTCTATCAAAGCACTTAGCAGTTATAGTTCATCAGTATTTAACCAGTATCTACTTCGCAGTAAAACCCTAATCACAAAGCATCACAATATTCACCCAAAACTAGTATATTCAATCACTAAGCACATTCACATGGGTTAGATCTAGCAATTATTTATATTATTAAGGACAAAGCATCACAGATATATCTATCATTCATATTACATCAAAGCACTAAGCAAGTAAACACATATCACATCAATACATCGCACAAAGCATAACAACATAGGATATACATGGTTCATCCCCCGCCTGGGGCTACGTCCACCAACTCTTCTTCTCTTTTATTTTTTTCTTTCAATCTTCTACATGCATAGAGCCACAAAATCCTACTCTACATAGGACAAGAGATCTCCACGCACCTCGCCAGATCCTCCTTCCCTGAGCTAGGTTACATCACAAAGCTTCTACTCAATCTCTTACAGTCACTTGCACTTAGCCTTGCAAGTCTCACACAACATGCAGAAAGCATGTACAACTATCACTTGCACTTAGCACTTGGTATCACACACTTTCTCTCTTTTTCACTTGGCATCACATACCCCCTCTACTTACATCACCTAGATTTCTATTTATACATTACAAAATGGGCCTAAACATGGTTAAACCCATGGGTCGACATCCCCATACCTGTTACATAAGCCCAAAACCAAAAATCCCTAAAAAAGGGGCCGAGATCCGACAATATCCACTTCGACTTGTGCTCCAGCTTCGACATCTTGTCGAAGTCCCAAAATAGGTCAAATATGACCAAGGATCCTCAAAAATTGGTCAAGGTCCAACAACTACCAACTACTTTTTCTGCACAACAGTAAATTCCCTAGGAACCATTCCTGTGCTCAAAAATCTAACAATGTCATAAAAATAATCATCAACAATATGAACAGAAAATAATTTAGCATCAGGAAAATTCTTCTCTAAGCTTTTTGGATCTTCTCCATTAGTAATTCTTGATATATGATTTGGTCCTACATTTAGCTTCCCTGATCTTACTATGATTTCAAAATAAAATTCATGAAACAATAACATCCATATACAAATCCTCACCCCCAACACTAGCTTGCTAATTAGGTACTTCAAATTGGAAGGATCTATAAACATCGTAAAATGTTGTCCCAATAAAAAATGTCTAAACTTTTGTTGGCAAATATTGACCCAACAACAAATGTGTGTTGATGGTTGTTGTCATTGATGGCAACAGCGGAGATGGTAGGATAAGAAGGACACGCTTCAGACATCCGGAGGAGAGTCGGAGGTCAAATCATCAGAAAATCGGAGTTTCTGTGGACATGGAACTCCTATACATTGGAATCACGATCCGCGATCTCCGATAGGCGGTTTGAACCGTCCATTTGTGAGAACACGTGGCAGGAGATCCGGACGAGTCAGTATTCGGCGTTTTGGAGTTCTCAGTGACAAGAAACTCACAACCGCTGAAATCACGATATCCTAATATGTGATTTCTCGATGGAGGTAAGCACCTACTGGGGTCCAGGTTACAGCGCAGAGGACATGTGGCATCGGAGAATCGATAATCGAAGGTTCAGGAGTCCTATGTTCAATTACAATAGAAACCCCGATTTCACGATATGCGATATCACGATTCAATCTCAGCCATTGAATCGAGAATGACATCTGGATCGTCTATTCGTGTGGATGCGTGGCAGCTTGGAGGCTCCATCGGAGTTTCGGGGATCGGGGTTTCAACATGCAAGGAAAACAATGCAACGAAAATCCCGATTTCGCGATATGGGAAATCCCAACTGACAGGTGGCACAACCAGGTGATGACAGGTGGCACAACCAGGTGATGACATGTGGCACAACCAAGGAATGACAGGTGTCAGGCAGATTCAACACTTCAGGCACATAAAAGTCACGAATCAGAGTGACACGTGGTAGGATCTAACACGTGTCAAACCACGTGTGACGTCAGCAGAGGCATCGAGGATCGAGACCATCCATCTGAGGGACAAGTGTCGAAGATCAAGGCACCGTCAACATATCGGACATCGGGAAATTGGAGTTCCTGAGGTTGAAGGAAAAGAGAGATCGAAAGTCTCGAAATCCCGAAGGTATCGAGACCGTCCATTTGAGGGACAGGTGTCGGAAATCAGGAGTGAGTCGGCATATCGCCAATCGGGAAATCAGAGTTCCCAAGGTTAAAAGAAACAGGACATCGAAAGTCCCGAAATCCCGACTCAATCGGGACCGTTCATCTGAGAGGACACGTGGCAGGATCGGCTAATCGAAAATCGGGGATCGGGAATCCCAGAGGCATGTGCATGGTGACATCAAAAACGCCAAAAACCCGATGAATGGTTTGACCGAGGTCATGTGTTGACGGTCTGATGGGGCCAAGGCCTATAGCCAGTAGGGCTAGCACGTGGAAAGAGGCTAAAGCTCCGGAAAGGAGCTCATCGGGGATCGGAGAATTGGAGGTTCCGAGTGCATGTGCATCTCGACACAGTGAATGCCAAAATCACGATGAGTGAAATCCCGATGCGATCTGAACCGTTGGATAAAGCTTGAATTGATCAGAGGGTTGTTGTTCCTCCACACACATTTAAATCCTTCAATTACAAATCCATTAGTGAAACAGATTCATAATTGCAAATTAATTTTCGATCAGTTAGAGTTCCGGTTGGCTGGACAGTTGTTGTCATTCTGCCCAAGGAGTTGGGAAGTTGAAACGTTGTGCCTGT
>JZKD02S1980382.1:187216-203168 GCA_000966675.3 Picea glauca
CCCCCCCCCTTCTCAGTATTTTTCAACAACTTTTTTAGGGAATATACCATAGTGATACATTCCCTTTCTGTAGTATTATAGTTCTTATCATACTCTGACAACTTTCTACTTGCAAAAGATATTGGGTGATTGATGTATCCTTCACCTACTTGTGCCAAAAATTCTCCAAGTGAAATGGATGAAGCATCCACATGCACATGAAATTATTTTGTCCAATATGGGAATCTCAGAATTGGTGTTGTCACCATCTTTTCTTTCAGTATGTCCAAGCTCTCTTGGCATTCATCATTCGACTGAAACCTGATGTCTTTCTTCAGTAATTTTTCCATGGGCACAATAATATTTGCATAGCCTTTTATGAATTTCCTGTGGTATCCTGTGTGGCCCAATGTTTCTCTCAACTGGCGCACTGAATTTGGTGGTGGTAAATTGATAATAAAAACAATTTTTGCATGGTCTACTATCGAACCATGTTTGCGTAAAATGTGCCCAAGTAGGATTCCAAACAATGTGTTGAATATACATTTCTTAATGTTCAATGAGATCTAAAATTTCCTACATCTTTCTAACATTAACCTCAGAATTTCTACATGGTCCTCATGGATGATTTTAGGGGCTAAATTTCGCTCATGGGCTAACTTTCCATGGTTTTTCCAAAAACGAGATTCGTAATTTTGAAAATTATTCGCCCAAATTCTATAGGATAAAATTAGTTTACCGTAAAAATCGCCAAAATTTTATAAAAACTATATAAAATCCTTATAAATTTGAATATTTTTACAAAAATATTGCTAAACATTCATAGTTGGCATATGAAGGATTAGTAAGATTCGCCAAAGTTTCTACATTTTAAAACAAATTTCCATCCTTAAAATCATCCCTGATGGTCCTTCAATAAACGGAATACTATCCAATCATCCAGATAAACCTCTAAAAATTTATGTATAAAATACTTGAATGCAGCTACTACTATTATAGATCTGATGGTAACATGAAAATCAATCTGTGAAGGAGCACACTTCCTTTCCTCCCACTTTCTCTAAAACCTCATCTATAAATGGAGTAGGAAAAGGATCATGCATGAATGCATCATTTAACATCCTCATATACAAACATATCCTAATCCCTCCAGTCTTCTTTTCTTGGACCACCATTGGAATAATCCACTTTGATTCTTCCACAGGCTCTATGATTCTTGATTCTACCATTCTCTCAAGTTCTGAATTAACCTTCTGCTTATAGATGGGGTTTAATATATGTGGTCTCTGTCTAATTGGTCTTGCCTCTTCTCTAAGGGGTATATTCATTTCCCCAATTTCTCCTTCTACCCCTTTCATCTCTGAAAATGTCATTGGGTATAAGTCACTATACTCACGCAATAATTCAATTATATTTTCCATTGTCTCATTGTTAGAACAATCCCCAATGTTGGCTATATCGGGCTTCTCTTCAGTCCCAATATTGACCTTTTTAATCTTCATAGGTGCATTAAACTCTTTTGATTTTAATGGGGTCCTTTGAACCCTATTTCTCCCTCCCCTTATAATATATGTATGTCATGTAGGTTTTCTTCTTCTTCTTCATCCTATGTGACCTGATAACAATACACTAATTGTTCAAGTGTTTATTTTATGTAATCTCTATCTACTTTCACTATATCTACCCCATACTCTTCAAATATCTTCCCTTTGATCCTCTGTAATGCTAGATCCACCCCTAGATTCTCACTTTCAAATGAAAAGGTCTTAATAAAGTTATGTTTCATTGCACCCCAACTTGCATTTTCTCTACAAAGTTCCTACTCCTTGTACCAATTACTAGGTATCCCTTCCAACGTATGAATAAAGTAATGTGTCCATTCCTCTGGTGGAACCAATTTCCAATTAGTGACATAATCATCTATGTGTTGTCGTGGGTTCCATTTTCCATCATACTTCTATAAGATTCTATACTACTGACTCCTACCAAATCTTATGATCATCAGTCGCTTACACTAATACCAGTCCTGGATTACCTTCTTATGTGCACCCCACCATCGTGCAGGTGTGTCTCTCAGTGATATATCCAACACCAAAATTATTTGGCTATCCAAAACCTCTGATTTGAACTCTATGATGAAGTCTTCTAAATTTTCTTTTTCATTAAATGTGGGAAACTATCTTACTTATGTTCCAACCCATCTTATTGCGTGTGTAACTTTGGCGCACCTCCTAGTAGAGACTTAATGCAATATTTTCTATCAGTTTTCTACTCTAGTATCTGAATCTGAGATGTTGAAATTAATACTCCTCCAACTAAGCACTCCATCTGTAGTTCAATTCACATAGTCTTATTCGTGCATAGTAGTCCTCTACAACAGATTCACATCATCCTCTAGAACACTGTCAGGCATAGGTTCTACATATATTTCACAATCTGAGGGATCTAAAGTTTCTACTACCCTAAATTTCTCATCTTCAAATTTCATCTTTCTAGTCTTTAAATTAATTATGGCCTGATTATCAAAGGCCCAATCAATTCCCAATAGTGTTGAAAATGGTATAGACTCATCCACCATATCCATCACTTCAAACTTTGTTGTGGTGCACACACCATATAGATCCATTGTTGTATTCTTCAATCTACCTATGGGAATCACTCTCTGTTGATTTTCTAGCTTTAATTGGATATTGGAATATCCTAGTCTAGGTTATCCCATTTCTTCCCAAGTCTTCTTTGGAAAAGTGTTGAAATCTGATCCTAAGTCTAGGATAAAATTTCCCATGTTAAAGTCTCTTATATTTGCATTCAATTTGAACTCTCTGCTAGTTATTTTATTTCTATTGACTTGATTAATATTATTTGGTTTTGTTCCTACCCCTTCCTCTATGTTATATTTCTCAAGCATACTTTTAAACAAATCCATGACATTCTTATCATTAATTAATTTAAAGAAAGATTCCAAGAAATTCTTTGAGCTACTTACTTTCTCTATTTTCTCTCCTTTGTAAGTATGATCCAAAGACTGAGGCATATCAAAAATATGAGTACCATACATTGGCATAGTATTCGATGTGGAGGGTACATTCTCCTTCAAGAACTCCTTCTTTGCTTCCTTGAAATTTTCCTTCTCTTTCTTTTCATCAAAATGTTGTTGTGGTTAACTGTTCTTCTAAATACAACACTCAGATTCCTTATTTTGATCATGTGCATTTGCTCCTGCCTTCACTCCTCCTCTAGTCATTATATTTATGTTCCTCCCAGGATCCCTTATTTATGCAACACTCCACTGAACATTCTGGTTATTTAGATTCCTCTTTTCCTGGGTCTTCGTCATTAATTCCAAACAAACTTTTGTCATGTGATCTATTGCATGAAAATACATACATGTTGTTAGTGGTTGATGAAAATCTCTAGCATATTGTCATTGTTGTTGACAATTATGGAAGATAATAGGATCTCTTGCTATGCCCATTCCTCCTCTTCCTCTACCTATGAATCCTCCTATGTTTCCATGTGGATCCATGTTCTGATACTGTGGTGCCTGATTATACTGCAGAGGTTGTTGAATTTATTACACTGCTTGAAATTGTTGTGCATTTCCAAACTGTGGTGTAGTCTGTCCTGCCATCAACTCAGCCTAATCCTATATGCATATGAGGTTCTTTCCTTCATTAACTCTAGGTTTCTAAAATTTTTATCTTCATGTCCCATTGACTTACAAAAGTTAAAGAAAGTAATCTTCGGTTATGTCTTGTACTTCTGGATCATAGGGTAGTGATAAGGATCATGCCCATGTGTATTGTATATTTCACACCAAGGCCCTCCTATAGGAAATGGATTTGGAATCCCTACTCCCATGTATTATGCAAATGTCAGACACTCATTCTTGTGATGTCCCTCTGATCTACACAGGGTACAACACACTTCTTCTCTTTTCTCCCTATTTTTATTATGGTTTAATTGTGCTGCCAATTTATTTAGGTCTTCCTTCATATCCTCTATAGTTGGATCTATCTGATTATACCGATTCTCCTCTAACTACATCGCTTCTTGCAGTACCTCTTCCTGGGTTTGAAATTTTTTCTATCTCAATGGATATTTTAAGTGTGGTAACAGAGAATTTATAAACTAATGTCTATGTTGCATCTCAGAAATGGGATACTTTAGTTTACCTTTCAATGTCTTGAACTTTTGATCGATGTCCCATACAGACTCTCCTAGTTTCTGTCTAACCTAAATCATCTTATTCATAAACTAATCCTTTGATTTGGGCCTCTGAAAATCAGTGATCATTTCATGCTTGATCTCTTCTATTGTTCCTAGTGCACCCTGTGGATTCTTTAATGCTATATTCATGTACCAATCTAGTGTATGGTTTTTGAAAATTATTGCTAGCTGCGTTACTTTTGTTGCCTCGTCGGTGATTCTTTTTTAGTCCCATATTCTCTCACATATGAATAGGTGTTTCCCTGGGTCTTTTGTTCCATCCCCATGGAACTATGGTAATATTATCGTCAGATCTACACCTACCATTGTGGAATGTGGTGTACCATCTCTCCGTGTTACTACTATCTATGTATTATTGTTCAGACTTGAACTCCCATTGGTATTACTACTAGTACTTCCACTCGTACACACACTTCTATGATGATCTCCTAGATTCCTCTGACTGCCAGTCATTGGTTCTCTATATAAATCTTTCTTTTTTGATGTTTTAATCGTACATGGGGTTTTAGGTTATACATCGATTTGGATCTAGACAGGGGTACTTGCTTCCACATTAGATGTCACTACTCTAGTCTTTCTTTTATATATGGCATGCAATATTTCTTCAATGTGATCCATAGCATGAAGATCCTCTACCTCTTCCTCATCACTCTCCAAGCCTTCCCTCTCGGATAATGCTCTTTTCTTCCTATTGAGCTTATATTGGTAGGGTCTGCCACTGCGTGTCGTTCCTTCCTTCTACAAAATTTCCTATATCTCCTCTTTATCCATCATAATTGGATATTTCTCTTAATTTATGTCTCCTCTATCCATTTCCCTCTCTATATCATATCTTCCTTAGTGTTTCCCCTACCTCCCCCATGCATGTAGGGTAGTTTAGTTATATGATTCCATGGTTAATATGCCTCTATCATGCAACAATATTTTGATTGAAATGTACAACGACCTGATGTACCTTCCCATTGGACCCTTAAGAAATTGTTTCTCTACTACACTGTAAGACTTTGATGTATTTACTGCAAACTCAATGATATACCCAACTACAATGATTTCTAGCCAGAAATCTATTGCGCATGTGAATTTGTTATTCACCTTCTTCAACCGCACGATATTCTCTTATGTCCACTCCACTGATATAACTCTATTCATCATATGGGTATCTTTCAACCATGCTATCCACTTCTGCAATAGCATGTAAAACTCACTAAAAAACTCTCGTGTATTTTTCTAAATATGCATCTCTCCAATTATTGTCTTGGCTTAAACCTGGGGCTTCTATTATCTTTGTGGTAATACTCTAGTTCATGAATTGTCAACCATCTTTGAATCTCCACTTTCATGGGTTTCCAACCTAAAAACATCCCCTTTCTTAAATCCTTGTGATATACTACGTGATACATCCCTCCCAATCTAATCTTCCAAGTTCCAACCGGAAACAGAACCATTGTTGGTTGTTATGGGATGACCCAGGTTCTAACTGCAGGATTACCAACTTCCATTCAACCATCGACCCTTCTAGATACCAGAAGGAAACACAAAGCATAGAGTGCACTGGGCAGTCTCACCGAAGATTGCTTCAATGGGTGGCCATAGGACTTAGATGTTTACAAGCATGGGATGGGATGTGATTCTCTCTCAGGGGAATTATATCTACTCACTTGCTAAACCTTGAATACCTATTTATTATGCTAACTCTCGTTGGATGTCAGTTTTGACCATTCACATAATTATTCCAACAAAAATTCATTAACCATTATAACAACATATACCCAATGACATATATTCACCTACTGCACATAATATTCATATCTGAATACTAAATATGACATTCATCCATTTAATGTTGTTCTACATATTTCATCAGTTATTCCTAGTGAGCATTATTATTTCCTTTACCATTTTAACATGTTCAACATAAAAAACATTAAAGAAAACATGATCAAGAGTACTGCAAACATTCACACATAAAATAGATATATCATGGTTCATCCCGTCCTGGGGCTACATCCACAAATATGATTCGCTTCAGCTCTTTATTAATCTTCATGCAAAATCTAGTGCCGTGCACTGTACATTTCTTCCTCCATTACAATCGATCTCCACATATTTCTATAGTCTTCACAAAACTTATAACTTCTTACCAAGAAACCATATGACTGCCTAATTTAATAACTCCTTCCATAGTCCTAATACATTCTACTTATATAAAAAAATGGGACAAATCTCTTACAAAAATTCTAACCCTAAGTGGATTATGTTTTTCCACTTTCCAACTACTCAATCGTAGCTAGTCCACGATACAACAGTTCTACAAGTCAAAGCTTGTCCATTTTCCAACTTCTTTGCAATAGTTTTTCCACTTTGTAATCATTTTTCCTCGACGTTGGTTTTCCTCTATTTCTGATGCTAATTTTCCTCTATTCTCGACATGCTCCCCATTTTCTGACACTGCTTGGATTTCTTCAAACTTCCTTGATTTTCTTCAAAAACTGGTCTACGCCAACATAATTCAAGGAAAGGCATGGTAATATAAGTAAAGGAAAGGAAAGGAATTGGAAAACAAGGCATGGAAAGACAAGGCAAGGAAAGGCAATACAAGACATGGAAAAGAAAGCCAAGGCAAGGTAAGGCATGCCAAGACAAGGAAGGGCAAGTAAAGTCCTGGAAAGTCATCGAAAGGAAGGGCATGGAAATTTTATGTCATGGGATAGGTCTAGGTATAAGAATGGAAGGGCAAGGAAAGTCTTGGAAATTCATGGCAAGAAAGGGCATGGAAAGGTATGGAAAGCAATGCTAAGGAAGTATATGGAAAGGCGAGGAAAGGAAAGGAAAGGAAAGGCCCAACATGCCAAGGAAAGAGAAAGGACATAATTCTAACAATGATTGGGTGGTCTACATACCTATGGAAATTCAAGTAGACCATCGAGATCACTTATAATACTAATGGTATCCATTAACTTATCATGCTTAAAGTAAGGAAAGACGTATTGTACCTTTAATGATTTGTTACTTGGAATTGTTTGTAGTTGGAGGTTTGTACCAACAACCAATTTCATAAAGTGGTATAAAACATCACCCGATCTATAATATTGAAATGCATAACCACCTTTCTTCTTTTTTCTTTCATCATGTTTCGTATATTATTCTTTAATAACCATCGACCCAATTGGAAATTCAATGCCTTCAAAGTCTGTTACTAAGAGAATAAGAGTTTTCTTTCCCTCTAAGAAATGTGTCATCCAATAGTCACTACCCCATTCATTAACTTTTTTGTAAACCACTACATATCTATTCTCAAAAAAAATGGAGTGCCAACACGTGAGTCCACTAAATTATCAAAGAATAAAATAATGATGATTGTCATTCAAAATTTATTAGAATATTCACCAAACCTGGAAGTACAAGATCTAAGACATGATCATAATATACTGAAATACTTTATTGGTCCTCCTCCAACTAGGATAATTCCATAATTATATGTTGACCAATGGGGAGTGATACATGATCCCATATATCAACCCAGTCTATTGATTCATAGTCATCCCATTCATTACTACCACATGGACCATAGAAGCAAGAGAGGGTTTTCATCCCTATTTCAACTATTGCATTGTATGATGTTCAAAATGGATGGAATCCATTAGTGCCCTGGATTGTTTTTCATTCATACCACTATGTTCAATTTATATATAACATCGCCCAAAATATCTATGTACATGTCATTTCTTGGTTGATTGGTCTTCACAGGTTATTTTTCCCTCTCCCATTATTGAAGAACATCACTCAACAATGGATTTTGCATCTCGAATGAGAGAAGCAATTTTGAAATTCATTTCTTACTTGAATAAAATTGTTTTAATGCATGTTCTTACTCCGTCATGCTCCCCTTTCCCATGCCCAAAATTGAAATAGTTCCAAATATTTGGTACCTTGAGGTTTTTGTGCAACATACACAACCATTGAAATACATGATCATTTTGACTTGTATAACATACACAACCATTGAAACACATGAGTGTTTTGAATTGGACTATGTAACCATCTCACCAAATCCAATTCTGATCCATCTGTATGCTCTTCTCCTTAAGGCTATTTTAAAAAAATTGAAAGTGATGTTCTACATAGCCTAATTCATGGCACCGATCATCACTAATGTAGAAGTGATACTCCTTTAATAAAACTTTTTTTTATTTGTTACTATAAGGTCCATGCATGTATATGATATGGACCATTATGTTTACCTTCTCTGAGTGATAATGTTGAATTTGAATTTCATTTTGCGATTGAAGGGTGTATTTCTGAGCAAAATCAACCATTGATAAGACAATACCAACAAGAAATATATCTTTTCATATTATAAAATGATCATCCTATCATCAATCCACGTGGACATGTTGAACATATTTTTGTTTCTTTTCAAAGAATTCCTTAATGAATTCACACACTCGTACCTGGGAAGTCACCAATTGTATATTTTTTTCTTTCCTTCCCTTTGTCAATATCATACATGACATATTTAAATCTTTGCAATTCAACTTCATTCCTCCCAAATTAATACTCATCGCTCACATTGATGCACTTTCTCAATAATTCCATTCCACCAAACGTAGGGCATGTATCATCTAAGCAATATTTTTTATAGAACATACAACCCTCTGGCCTTGTACACAAGAGACTGTGAATAAAGTCTCTAGATGATGATGGTAGAAATATAACTGAGCATTCATGCACAAGGGTGTTATGTAATACATGAAAATTATGTGTCTGTGTGTCATAATAATAACAATACTCAATCTGATATCTACAACAACATGTGTTACAAATTTTTTTTATTAGAACATACCAAGGCTTGCATTTATGGAAATATATTTGGTGCAAGATAAGTGCACCATGTATTGTGTTGAATCACTCATACAATGTCTTATGTTTCATGTCAAGAAAGTGTTTAATGTGGGGTTCATAATCCCTAGATGTCTTTCTCAATTTTAGTACACCCTTTTGGTTGGAAAAAGGCCTAGTGTTCTCATGCCAAAAATCATGTACTAGTCCCTTAAATGCTCCAATTAAATTCATGTCCCACAAATATTTTGGGCCACATGTGTCAAGGTTATCTCATCTATTAGAATACTTTCTAAGGGTTTTGATATTGTATTTCATGAGATGAGAGGTTTGTTGGAGAAAATGATTTTTTCTTGTGATCTTGATAACAATTAATTGTGACAAGACATGTGTTAAGTACCTGGGTATACCTATAAATATAATCACCATAAATATTGAATACACAATAGATCCATAGAGAAATATAGAAGAAAGCACACTTTTATTATAGAAAACCCTTGAGGTATGAAAACACCATACAATGGATTTTATTATAGAAGGAATCATCTCTTGTTCACTTGCCTCTTCAAGGGGGAAACCTCCTAATGAACTTCATCTCCAAATACAATACTTATCTTCATATCCCCTTACATTGCTTGAAACCCTTTATATAGTGCTACCAACAACTTAAGATCATTTTAGAGGAGGAACCTTTTAGAAGTAGAACCTTCTAGTAATTCAACTTACATTTATTATATCTAACTACCATAATGGGCCTTATTTAATAATATAGTGGATCTATTCCATCTTACATTGAGTGGCCACCACTATTATCACTATGGGGCCTCCGGGCCCCCCACTACCTCTCTATATACCTAATATTCCATCCCCCTTATGAAAGTGTTGTCCTCAACTCTTGTTATGAGGGTGTACAACCATATACCATGGTCCCATGGATAAGTGTGGACCAGAGTGCTAAAGTATACTAGAGAACGAGGGTCCCATGTAGAAATGAAAGACACCATGTTGACGTAGTCCAACCACCATTTTAAACCAAGGTCCCATGTCCGATTGCTCATGTGAAATCCATGCATAAGGTATCAGAACCCAATAACCAACTGAAAATGATGCTCCAAATATTGACACCTCTCATGTGGATCTAAATAAGAAGATTCATCCACATAGTGGGAAAGGGTCATCGCTGAATCTGGAAGGAATAATACCACTATAGAATATGCAGGATGGAAACTAGTAATCAAAATTAGATATTGATTTGTAACATTAATGTTCTCTACAAAAGGTGGACTAGAGTCATCAAATAAAATATGAAAGTGGTTGTCATCCCAAAAATGATAACTATCCATATACCAAGCATCACAATCGGCCTCAAAATCATACCAAGCATACACTTATTGATTATATTCATCCTTGATTTCTACCATAATATATCCCTCTTGCAGGAGAGCCAATGATCATTGGATATTGTGATAATTGTCTATGTGGTCATGTCGACTAGCCTTGATGGCTTGCAGGTGGTCATGCATATCGGCTTTGAGGGATTCAACCTTTCATAGAATTTCCATGAGTTGAGAGTGCATATCCATTGGAAATACCACATATAATGTACAAAAAGAAAAATTTTAAAATAATATATCCAATGGAATTTATCTGGTAGCAATCTAAACACCTTGTGCAAATTTATGAACTCTACAATCTTACTGTCATCGTAAAAAACCTCCAAAAATGATTGATTTTAAATTAGTGATATCTTCACTTTTGGATCCTTTGAGAGGCTCTCCCAAATTGCTCTCCTCTTTCTTCCAGAGTACCTTTCCTCCAAAACATGCGGACCTCCACCATGTGTCCTTCTGGATCCAACAGTCTAGATTCACTTCGCTCTTCGCGACTCCACGAAGATCCCCCTTTGCTCCATGAAAATTTTCCAAAGTTATTTCTTGTGAACTCTTGTATATGTTTCCATGCCCTCTTTACAATCAACATTCAGGATCTACTACGAGCTTCATAGCTTCAACAGTCTTGCATCCCTCTCAACTGAAAATTCCTAGAGAATGGGTTCTCCAGACTTCCAGAACTCTTTCCACCTGTCCCTCTGGATGATGGACGACCTCGCTTGGCTTCGTGATTTCATGACTTCACTACCCCATTCTCCTATCGATGTATGGACTCTGATCGGATGGTCCATATCTCTCCTCTTGCAACTAATTTGTCAATTGTTGTCGCTCCTCCACTTAAGCTTTGGATTCCTCCCTAAATTGGGAAAAACGTCTAATTATCAAGGCGTTGGCCTTTGATATTCCTCCTGCAAACCCAACCGTTGGGTCTCGACAGTGCTTTTCCTCTTGATATTTGGGACTTGGAATAAGTCTTCTTCTGCAGACTCCTTGCAATTTATGTGAAAACTTGCACTTGACTCTCCTCTAAGCCTTAACCTGATGATGTGCCTTCTTCGAAAATTTTCTCCCAGAACTTCAAATTAAAGTTCTTGCACACTCCTTGCACTCGATTGAGCCTTTAGACGGCTTCCTACAACACTTGTCTAAGGGTTATCCTGATGCACTCTTTTCACAGGTCTTCCTCTAGAGTGTTTAGAAAATCTTTTCACCTTGAGCTTCAACTTCTCGGACCTCAAAGTTATTTGTCTCCTTATTCCTTGAAGGGATATATGTGCCCCCTTGGAAACTTATGCTTAATGTACACTTGTAGAGATTTCCAGAGTATTCAATAAATCTGTGAATTTTCTCCTCTGACACTCCTCTTCTCAAAATTTGAAAGAGAATTCACTTGTGCACACTTGTACCTTCTCAATGACCTCCTGGAAGAGCTATACAGAGTGTTCAATAACTCTGGCTATGCTTACTCCTGCGCAGAATTTACTCCTGGGTATTCAGTAACCCTGTCTCTATGTGCCTCCTCTGCACAACCTCTCCTCCAAGTTATTCAACAACCTTGAGGTTCCTCTTGAGTTGTGATTTCTCTGGTGTTCCATCCAGGCACTTTCTTATCTGAATCAAAAGAGTTCATATGCGCACTCCTTACACTGGCTACATAGTTTCTAATACTCTGTTGTGCACTCCTTGCACGGCCTAAAGAACCCATAACAATTTAAAAAAACTCATAGATAGAGAATTTATATCCTTAACCTGAAGATGAAAACTAACACATCTATCTACAACATAAATTCATACAACCACAAATGACATTCATAAATAAACATCCACCATATAGGAATTTGTAAATAGTGAAATCTATTCTTTTGTATTAATATCAGAATTTCAATTACAATGTATCATCTTGGATTGCAACTAAGTCTTGTATCTCTCCTCTCTACAACTCTCGACAACCTCTACCAACAACAACAACCTTTTTTGGGGCATATGTTACAAATATTTATACAAGAGGAGACTCATCAATTATTTCCCTCCAACTACTCTAGTGGTGTCTAATCACCATCGAAACTCCTAACTACTGAGGAAGATTACAATGAGTGGAAACTATAGTCTGAATCATATCTAGATCCCTCCTACCATTATCCATTTAAGGTGACCTTATCTACATCTTGTACAAAGGCATGACTTGGCTCTTCTCAAACCTTATAGCATTCACTTGCATTTATTATATTTAAAATTTAAAATTCGAGGGAAAAATGAGAAGGCTCGTGCCTCTCCCCTCCCTGAATGCGCACCAATGTGATGAATAGCTGGATCGTGTTGAGGTGGAGCGATGATATTGCATCATACTCCACTGTTGGGAAAATCATGAGCTCCTACTCATGATATCCTCTGCTCTGCTATTGAAATCCCCCTCGATCGCAAACTTTCCCTTGGAGTTGTCCTCCTGCTCCTCTTATTTGTTGTTGTTGTTGCTACCCCCTAATCTCAATTGACCTCATCTCTTATACCTTTCCCACCTAAAAAATTGGGGTTTCTCCTCTGCCCTCCTATCATTTTATGAGATCAACTGATATCTTCTCATTTCCCACCTAGAAATCTACGAGATCTCTGGCTGATCTCTTTCCCTCGTCACTGATTTTTTCAGCATGGCTCAGCCACCTTTTTAACACCTATTTTTTCCTTCTATCCAACAACTTCAGAACATTCCACCTGGCTTTCCTTTTCAGAGCCCATTCGTATCTCCAATGTACCTTTTTCTCATGTTTCATATTGAATTCTATATTCTCCATTTATGCTCGGATTTCACTGAGCTACTTGTCAATTTCTGCGTTTCTTTTTTGTTGGAGGTCTTCTCTACAACCACGATTATGGAATTTAGTAGCCATATTTTATTTCTTCACCTTCAACCCACCTGGATGTCTACCATCTATTGCACACCTTGTTGTCTATAGGAGAAATCAAGTTTAGACACTACTTGATGTAGTCGGACTGTCTTCTCTCCCTTTTCCTATTGTCTGGAAGAAAATTTCCACTCTGATACCACTCTGATGCAACCCCCCTTCCCTCCTATGGATTCAACGACCTCCCGATCTAGGATATTTAATTATCTAAGTTGAATTGGATCTTTGAGAACCTTTTAGCCCCACAAATAATTTTACACAAGCCCCTTTTTCTTCATGTTGCCAGTCCTCTTTGCAACTCCTCACTTCAGATCTTTTGTGAGTGACTTGCTCTCTTTTTTCTGATATCCAAATTGGAGAATTTACCTAGGACCCAATCCAAGGTTCTATTTTCTCCCACAACCAACGACTATGATCTTCTTTAGACTTCGGCCTTCGGGAGTCTCTCCCACATTTATCTAATATTTCTTTCGAAGTTCCTTTCCTACAAAACACACGGACCTCTGCCACTTGTCCTTATGGATCCAACGGTCTAGATTCACTTCGCTCTGTGCGACTCCATGAATATCTCCCTTTGCTCCATGCAAATATTTTAAATTTCTTTCTTGCAAACTATCGGATTTGCTGCCACGTCCCTCTTGTTGATCAATGTTCAAGATCTACTATGGGCTTCAGAGCTTTGACAGTCTTGCACCCCGCTCAATTGAAAATGCTCGGAGAATGGTTTCTATGGACTTCTAGGTCTCTTGCCACCTATCCCTCCAGATGCTGGATGACCCCGCTTGGCTTTGGGACTTTGGGACTTCACTACCCCATTCTCTTGTCAATGTCTAGACTTTGACCCGATGGTCCAAATATCTTCTCCTAAAGTTGATCTGTTGGTTGTTGTAGCTCCTCCACTTAAGCTTCGGCTTCCTCCCAAAATTGGGAAAAAAATCTAAGTATCAAGGGTATGACATTTTATATTCCGCCTGCAAACCCGGCTACTGGGTATCGACAATGCTTTTCCTCCTGAGATTTGGGACTTGGAATAAGTCCTCTTCTATGCACTCCTTGCACTTTCTATGTAGACTTGCAATCATCTCTCCTTCGAGCCTTAACCTAATCGTGTACCTTATTGGAAACCTTTCTCCCAGAACTTTGAATTAAAGTTCTTGTGCACTCCTTGCACTCGATCAATCCTTCAAATGGCTTCCTGCAACACTTTTCTAAGGGTTGGTATAGTGCACCCTTTGCACAAGCCTTCCTTCAGAGGGTTCAACAACTCTACTCACCTTGAGCTTCAATTGCTCAGACCTCAAAGGTCTCTGACTCCTTGTTCCTCAAAGGGATATATGTTCCCCCTTGGCAACTTCTACTCATTGCACACTTGTAGAGCTTTCCATAGTATTTAGTAAATCTGTGAATGTCCTCCTCTGGCACTCCTTTTCCCAGAATTAGAAAGAGAATTATATTGTGTACACTTGCACCTGCTCAATGCCCTCCTGGAATATCTCTACAGAGTGTTCAGTAAATCTGGCTATGCTTAATCCTACGCATAATTTCCTCCTGGGTATTTAGTAACCATGTCTCTTTGTGCCTCCTCTACACAACCTCTCCTCCAAGGTATTCAAAAACCTTGAGGTTTCACTTGAGTTGTTATTTCTTTGGTGTGCCCTCCTAGAACATTCTTCTCTAACTCAAAAGAGTTCAGATGCGCACTCCTTGTGCTGGCTAAAATGTTTCCAATACCTTTTTGTGCACTCCTTACACAACCTAAAGAACCTAGAACAGTTTAACAAAACTAACAGATAGATAATTTATATCCTTAACCTACATATGAAAACTAACACATCCACCTACAACATAAATTCATACAACCACAAATGAAATTCATAAACAAACATCCACCATACATTAATTTGTAAACAATGAAATATGTTCTTTTGTATTAATATCAGAATGTCAATTACAATGTATGATCTCTTACTACAACTGAGTCTTGTCTCTCTCCTCTCTAAAACTCTCGGCAGCCTCTAACAACAACAACAACAACCTTTTTGGGGGAATATGTTACAAATATTTATACGATAGGAGACTCATAGAGTATTTCCCTCCAACTACTCTAGTGGTGTCTAATCAACATCAAAAGGCCTATCCAATGAGGCAGATTACAATGAGTGGAAAATATAGTCTGAATTGGATCTATATCCCTCCTACCATCAGCCATTTAAGGAGACCTTATCTATAGCCTGTACAAAGGAATGACTAGCTCTTCTCAATCCTTACAACATTCACTTGCATTGATTACATTTAAAATTTAAAATTCGAGAGCAAAATGAGAGTGTTGGAGCCTCTCCCCTCCTTGAATGTGAACCAATGTGTTGAATAGTTGGTGTGTGTTGAGGTTTAGTGATTATCCTACATCAACGCATATAGAGGAAAATAGAGAAAGGGGGGAGAAAGAGGGAGAGAGAGGTAGGGAGATACAGTGAGTGAGAGAGGGATGGTTATATGAAAGAGCAAGAGGAAGGGGAGAGGGGAGAGAGAGAGGTGGAAGATAAATGGTAGAAGTATGAGAGAGAGAGAGAGGAGATATAGTGGGAGGGATGAGGAGAGAGAGAGGGAGGAGGG
>JZKD02S1980382.1:205997-219488 GCA_000966675.3 Picea glauca
GAGGGGAAGAGAGAGAGTTAGAGTGATACTAAAAATGAGGATAAAGAGAGAGAGAGGTCAGAGAGAAGTGGTAGATGAAGGAGAGAAAGAGTGTATCACCCATCCATGATGCTAGACAATTAATCACTCATTAAACACATATGCAATAAAAACTTTTTTTTAACATAATTTCGTTGATTCTCATTTTCACAACCCTTTTAGATTTTCTCAATGATAATTGTTAATAATATGATGAATTCAGTAATATGTTAACTCTAATATTTAAAACTTAAAATAAAAGTATAACAAAATACCGTTGAAAAATACCTCCTCCATGGTTTGTTGAAGCTCATCAGTTGCAATGTAGTTCTTCTAGTATTAGGAGAATGCTTCCAAGAATTATTTTCCCATTTTATTTTCCCACTTTCCCATAGGGAAACAACGGAATCCTCCCAGCCAACTTAGAGCTGAGCCATCTTCCTAGATCCAAGAAATCTTTCAGTTTCTTGGCCCTCTGTGCCTATGAATCTAAGAACAACAAAACACATATTCTCTAAGAAGACTATCAGAAGAATTATATCTTCCAATAATTTCACAACCTCGAATCATGCTCAAACCTCCTAATTCCCCCTTCCCCACCACTTCTCCTCCCTATTTATCAAGTTTCCATACACCATTTCCCAAGTCTCCTCAACCACCCTCATTATTATCCATCAATCTCATTTATCTAGATTTTTGGGAAAAGATTAAAATAAAACTAAAATATAAATGACTTGCATTAAAAAACAACAAATAAAATGCAAAGTCTTTCTTCTCATGCTAGCTAACAAATGCAATTTGAAAATTTTCCCCAAAATGTACATGAAAACCCACCATGATCATTTAATTCATCATATCAACCATCAATCAAAGTCAAAGAAGGTATTTAATGCTTCTTTATTTTGTATGCAATATAATTTACATAATCAATAAACATTCAATTAAATAGTTGATAATCTACTTTAATAATTAATACATTAATTTATTGTACTAGTGTACATGTGTAGGGTATGTGTCTATAGCTAGAGGAGACATATCTCATGGATGTACTAACGATAAACAACCATTTTCTATAGTGCATAGTTCCTATATGATCACACCGAGACATGTAGGACAACAGATCAAGTAATGCATCATTTAATAATATTAACGAATAAAATTATAGCAATTCATCAATAACTCATTATCACACTTAAAATATCGATAGGAAATCAAAAGAGGGTTTTAAACATGGTAGGAACCAAGTGAGTAAACAATAGTGGCATCTCTATTCCAAAATAAGTATTCTCAACAAACAACGAAGCATCCTTCCTTCCTAACCTACTTCCATATTCCATCTTATCATTTTCTCTGTTGGACTAAGTCGGAGCGTCAACTATATTGACCTAAATCCAGATAGAACCCGTAAGCAAAAGTGTCATACATATTGACCAAGCATCCCTAACAAGAAACTAGAAGTCACCATCACATGCCTAGGGGAGCGTGACTTCACACATCCCTCCCTTGACTCTAGGTTTTGGAGGATAAATGGTGGGAAATACCTCCACCCCTCCTTATAGAACTAGGTTCAACACCCTACATGAAGTCATATTTCCAAACTACTATTTTTAGATTTACGTCATCAAACAACCACTCTAGGCAAGTTGTGCATCCTGTCAAAACCACACTTACCACATATCATAGCAATATTTGAAATCACAAATTAAATCATGAGTACAACTTATAGCATGCACTATATCTTTGATGTCTATGACACTCAAGTTACCTTAGAGCTATAATCATTTAGTTATTACATAGCTTTTTGACCTATAGATTAGTTCACCAATACTCATATCTGTGCAGATACATCACAAATTTCATTTGATCATATATGTTTTTATTGACATTCAATTAGGAAATGTATGCTTATTTACAACATTATTCACTTCTATTATACATCCACAACATAATTTTGAACTAGTATCCATTGTACTAAAATTCCAAATTTAAATTTGCATGTTTAACCAAATCACATAATGATGATCATCATGAACATATAAAAATAAAAATAATATTACATAATAGATAAATAGGTTTGTTGTGAGTGGGAAATCCCTCTACAGAATAGCACTTAGGGTTTTATCATGCATGCAAAAAAGACCTAAAGATTCCTACTTTCTACCGTCATCCCGGACCTAATCCCCATTATTCTTAATCAAATACGTAGTTAAGAAGATCAAGTGAGAATACCTTATTTCGGGTGTTTGATATCGATCCTTCTTCATGCTTAGTTGCTCTTTGACTACAGCTCTCCTCCCAAGGCTGACCTACATTCACACAAGACAAACAAAGAACTCCACATGCATTTGATCTACAAATTAATGGGTTAGAGATTTAACCAATATGTACACAATAAACCATGAAAACCTCATATGGTGGGATGGGAAAAGTACTTCTTTATTATTAACTTCAATAAATCAACTTACAATGATGAATCCAACCACTCCTCCACGAACCTGGTCCCGGGCTCCTCTTTAAATATCCTCTAACTTCTTTGCTCTATACTTCTCTTTGCACAAGGATGGCTAAAGGTTGGGACAAAGGGAATGCACAATCGGGTATAGTTTCTTTACTATGATTCTCCTCTTCCAAATGGGACCCCTAAACCTTCTTTTATAGGCTAGAAGAAGCTAGGTATTTGGACGAACTTCCGGCCATGCATGGCCGAAAGGTTTAGTTAACTTACCCAAAGTTGTGTGTTCCATCAGAAACTTTCCTCTTTTCATGCTTTACACGTGGGTTGTATTGGGTCAGCTAGCGTGTACACGCATTCAGTAATGGAGCAGGGTGCATGGGCCTTTATAAAAGGGGTTTTTAAGAAGATTTGTTCAGCAGTGTTTTGGCAAAGAAGGAATATGAGATGGCCTAATGCCAGGTAAGCATATATGGTGCAAATTAGGGTTCTAACAAGGTCTAGTTGTACACTTCTCACATGTCTATGTCAACATTATTGAGTCCAAATAGTTACTAAGATGAGAAAAATCAAAATTCTATCTACATAAGGTGATAATATAGGGCATTACATACACCCACCCTTCAAGAAAATTCATCTCAAAGTTATGGTTATTCTTAATATGAGGAAAACATTCATGACACAACTTATATGTGTCTCCTATGATAAAAAACCTTGTGTTATATTGGTCCTATTGGACCTTCACTTGATTAAAACATGTTGAATCTATAAATACATTGACTATGACTAACCCTATTTAGCAGGAACCTTACTATGTCCCGACTCTATTTTATTACCACTCATAATTAAATTAATGAGAAGACACACTTACCTTATAGATTTACTCTTCCTATGTTCCATATTTAAAGTATAGTATACTAGTTTAACAACCAATTAGAATTTTATTTCATTATTGGTTCTTTAGTTAAGTGAATCTTATATTGAGTTCGATACAAATTTCATTAAGCCAATCATACAATTCCACCTGGAATATCTTGATAATATTTATAATTGATTATCACTTACTTGATTATCACTCTAACACAAGTGATACAATAATACACCATAACAAAATTTCCCCATTCTTAGGAACATTAACTAAGGTAATACTAAATGATTTTCATGTGATATCATCACTTCATAGTTTGTTCATTGTCCTCAATCTCACTTTCCTCTCAAGTCATACAAATTAAATATTGATCAAGTTAATTTTTTATCATATGATCACTATTGCAAACATGCCTACATGTACAAGTATAATGTCTACCTTGCTTTAGTTAGCATCATAATCCAAAAGCATGTTTCCTCCTAGGGTTCATTCTAAACTCTATCACTACTTGACTTTAAGGATTTATTTCCTCAAACTTTCTCTTCATACATCTCAACTTTATATTCTTTATACCTACATGCTACTAACCAATTTTGGCCTCTATCCCTTTCTTATTGCATTACTAGCATTCATCAAGTTCCTTCATCTTACCATGGAAGATGTTTAGTTGTGGGATGAACATTCTTATCGTTTATCATTCAAATTGTAAATTGGTTTCCTTTAAGTAAGTTATATTTCCCTTTAATTGAACATTGTAAATGTTACATGAACATCAAGTATGAATTTATTCTTGCAATTTTGATCCAACCATAAGGTCATCGTCACACAAGGTGGTTGTAGATAGTAATTCTTTTAGTCTCTTACACCCACTACCAACATTCCCTAAAACCAACCCAATTTTATTTAACAACTAAGGCATAACTGAGCACGAGTTGGGTCAACATATTGTCAACTAATATCAATTAGTTCAAATACCATACCTCAACCACAATGTAATAAAACATATTATATCATCCTTTCAATTATTATTTCGAACTCATGTTCCCTTTATGGTATCCCTTAGGCTCCTCAATTCAAATATCTAGTATCACCATTTATTTATCCTATCTCAACTCATACCTCTATCATATTAACATATCCCTATCCTCTATAATTACCCTATACATATGTACCCTCTTCTTCTCTGATGCAGCACCCCTACCTCAATAAGCTCTGTGTGACCTCCTGATCTTGGATCATTCTATTCCCTTGAGACAGAATGGCTCTTTAGTTCCGACAGGAACCTTCACACATGTAACCATAGGTCCTTATAGGGTTTATGTCTGCAAGAACAAGCACAAGGCATAAACCTCCACTCCACGTGACCAACTGTTGTGACCACAACCTTTACCCAAAAATCCGTTTCGAGTTTCACGATTTCTGTTGTTGAGCTCCTTTAACTCATTTGTCTCCAAAAACACCTAAATGGGCTAACGGATATTTAACTATCTCCTCCCTTATGCTTCAACCATATGACCTTAGTCACGTCCTAGGGTCCACCTCCGAGCATGTTGGGATTTTGCGACTCATGTGTTCATGATGAAACCTCTTCTCCCTTTCTCGAAGTCCGAACTCATGACCTATTCCCCTCAGATCGACAACCCTAAGCTTCCCACGATCTAATAGTCTATATTGTATTGGAATTTCATGTATCGGGATTTCGTAACTCAAGACCTCCAAGTCACGACCTTCTCCACACTCCAACTCCCAAAGTGACAAAATCCAGAATCACAAGATCAACGACTCTCGTTGATCTATATCTAACGATGACTATTCCTCCTAAGCTTATGAGTGTTGACAGACACTCAGCCTTAACTTCTCCATTGATCCACTAGATCTAACAGTCCACGACGAATCGATAGTTCTCCATCTGAGAATTTCAACCGTCCATTCAAGTTATCGATGCTCCTGACCAAATAACTTGGTGCCTCCTTATTAACTTTATTTCTACGAGGTGACTTCAACCCTCATCTTCCCTTTGAATGTTTCGAAGTCTCTATCCCTCCTGATCTTGATTCTTGATGCAAAATCAAGGATTCCAAGGGATTCTTGCATGCACTCCTTGTAGAATTCACATTAATCTCTAATTATCTAAACCCTCAAGTTCTGCGCACTCCTTGCAATAGTAAATATCCATCCACTGACTTGGTTGGAAAATTCTAATACTTCAACTCTCCTACACACACCTTGCATGGCTCTGTGTTATACTTGCACTTCTGCTAGTGTGAGAACAACGGTATCTCTCCTGAGCTTTTCTAAGGTACGACTCAAAACTTGTCAACGCACTCCTTAGGGACCCTTGATGCACTCCTTGCAGGAATTCTCACGACAAGAAACTATTGAAACTCATACTCTACCTCTCACAGAATTCATACTTTCAACATTAAATCATACATACACACAACATTGAAACAAATGCATATCAAAGCATATAAGAAAATTGTAAACATACCATTCAATAGATGTAAACATAATTCATAAAACCATGAGTTTGGATCAAATCTTTCTTATATTAATCCAAGGGCAATTGTACATGGGTTCAATAGCAACAACTATCTACTTATACAATCTTTTACAATCTTTGTTCTTGTCTCCTATTCTTCTTGTTTCTAGGCTTCTACTCTTTAGGAGAATAATATGAATACAATACAATACCCACGAGGGAGATTTCTAGATTTTTCCCTCCTACTGCTCTAAGCAATCTAATCGAATTAAGTCCTACATCTACTTTACATTTATTATAATAAATGCCTCCAACAAACAAATGAGAGCAACCACTCATGATTTGCATTACAATCTCCAAACCATAAAAGCAAACATATATTTTCGAGATATTACATTAATGTTTTATCTCTTAAAATTCAAAACGTTCTCAAAATGTGTATTGGTGCATATCCAACTGTCCTTCCACTTTTGCGCTTGCTTTGCTGGCTATGCTCCTGCATCATTCTCCATCCTCTTAATTAATTATTATTACTCATCTATTTATATTATTTTACTCTTCTTCTTTTTCATTTTCTTTTTTTTTCTTTTTTCATACTCTTAATACTTTATTTATTTTCTTTTATTCTTATTTTCATATTAATTTATTTCTAGTTTTATAATCATTTCTATATTTCCTCTCTCATTACTATATGTTAGTACCTTGATGAAGTAACATAATTTTCATTTTACCACGTAGATGTTTTATTTCTTCTACATCCTGATTCTCCGTTGTTATTCCACTTATTTCATTACTTAACTAACTTTATATTCAATATACTATGTTTATCTTTATATTAAATTTGACTCTTTCTACTTCCACCATCTACATCCTGACATCTGTTTAGCATCTCCTTTATAGACTCCAAAGAGAGCAATATGATATCTAACTCATGTGATGGTGGTGGTAGCGCCAACATCGATGGTCCTTGTGGTGATGTTCCCCAACCCTTATTTCCCCGTGTCCTCACCATAGTGACTAATTGATTCTACATCACAACATAATGTTTATTATAAAAGGTTAGGGAATCCTAGGTTCTACCTAAACTTATATATGCAAACGTAGGATTATGCGTAATTTTTATTTATACTTGCTTGTAAACAAGCGTTACTCACTAAAGGCAAAGTGACAATAGAAGTTTGATAATTTTATCTAGGTATCCTACTAACTTTCTTGCATTGGTAGAGATGCTTGGGATGTGGTGTACATGGTAATTACTTTCTTTAACGTGCATTGATCCCTCCTATCATGAAAACCTTATATAGCGGTTTAAGCTAAGTAATGATATAACATGTAAAATATTAGTGTCTCTCTTAACATCTATATGTGAGGAAAGTTATTTTTTTCAAGAAGTCTATCATGCACTATTTTATACGAGGATATTACAAGCAGCCCATGTTGACTCCCAAATCATAATATGAAACCTTTCATCAACACCTTTCTCTAATGTTAAGCATGCTCTTAGCCACTATCTTTGTTGAAGGTCTAGTTATCACTAGAGTAGTGGTGGTTGAAAGAAAATATATAAATTAATACATACTATAAACAATTAAAAATTATGATTAGAATTAAAAACATTTATGAAATTCTCAGTCATGGGTACATGGTCCAGATCATAGAATAAACCTTTAATATAGATCTTATATCAACTAACACGCACAAAAATGGATATTTGAATAATTTGAAGCTCAATCTACTTGTAGCCCCAAATTTATATATGAAAATCAACATGGATATAATCAACTAAAGATGCATATTTAGTTTTAAATTTTATAACACTCAATACAAAAATAGCCACATTTTGAAAATGCCCCATTTTAAGATATATGTTTATTATAATAATAAAATTTACTTTATTGTTATACTAGATTCATTGTTATAATAAATGTATTCGTAAAACAAAAATATCCGTTAAAACTTTATTTGGATGTCAAAATATTATTTTAAATAAAGTTTAATAAATATAGAAATTGACTTAACATATTGTATTTATTTTATACATATGAAAGTAAAATGTTATTGCATGTAATATGTTATAACATATAACATCATGCAATATGTTATAACATATTATATGTATTATGTTATGTTATAACATATTACACGTAATATGTTATTACATATTACAAAATACATAGTACAATGGTCTCCCTTGTGCTCTTCAATCAATCAAATGTCCCCTATGCAATTAACTTGCACAACACGTAATTGTGAATTATCATCAACATAGAATACTTGTCTTCATGTGACTATAAACGAGAGATGGTGGAAAAGGAGATTAAATGTCAAACTTGTACACAAAAAGATTAATATTTAGGCTTCCTCCCAATATTTGGTTTGACGGATTATGATTGTGAAAATACCACTTATCTGGCTACAAAATACATGTGTGGGGATACATTACACATTAATTTAATGTACTTCCTATATTTCCATCTATTTCATTTTTCGTCTCCTTTGTTCGTAGACGGTGGAGTAAAAAAGTGGACATAATGGTAGATGTGGCATCATTTTTTGTCGTTAGTCACAGAGCATTTTGTACAATTCTTGATTGACTCACAACATAAAAATAAATAAAAATGAAATGCACCATATCAATCTTAATCATAAAATTTTGTAATTATTCTTAAACAACTCCTAGATTTTGCATAAAAGGAATAGTAATTAGGCTAGGTGAAGGTATTGATTTCGTCATTTTGGTCAATGTATTTTTATTCCACAAATTTTAACTTCTTTCTTCAAACAATCAGACTTATTTCACTCGAGAATGCATATCGAAGCTATGCAAGAGATATATTGACCATTATTTTTATGCATTCATGGTTTTAACTTTAATATTTTGATCTCTTGACCTATCTTTTTAATATGTTAACGTATGACACATTAAGTTAATTCTATATGTATAAGAATGTACTAGAAATTCAAAACGATTCCACACTTAAAGTTATAAATGCTATGATAATGTGGCATGCAACAATGTTTTAGAATATTCCTGAAAGTGGGGTCTTTGTAGTCCAATAGACATTGATTCCATCAATTGATGGTTGATCAATAATAGAATTGAACCAATCTAGAATACATTTGACATCAAAATTGATTTCAGGTGACAAAAATTGTTTGCTACTACACAGGAGGAGGAGGAAGGCAAACTTCAGAATTTTTAAGGAAAACCATCTTGGTTTTGTGGAATTGCAGCTCAAAATTCATCTAGGAGATGACAGATTACTTATGTAATTTGTCCCTCATCTAGGTATATTCAGTATTTCAATTAAGAAACAAGAGAAGTGTTGACATAGGCTAAGATACATGCACCAAGTAAGTACGAGCTTGAATTTCCTATTAAGGCTAAGGCTAAGCACTACTCGAACGTTCACAAAAGAGAACATACGTGCCTCTCACTTTCATTACTGCACAACTTGATATGGATTCTAAATACTACTCTCATAAACTATCTTCCTTTAATTCCATGAAACCTATTTATTGTAAGTTGCATGGATGGATTACGTTGTTTTCTAATTGGATCCACTCACGAGTCACACAAGACTTACTTATTTACTGGGTTTACATATCCAAACTCTTTGCAAAATAATCTTGCTTATCTAACTGTCATGTAATACTTTCTCAATCCCAATGATGTAGTCTCAACGAATGTTGACAAGTGTGTGGATGATGATGAGTTTTAATTCTACACGCCACCTGCTCGTCGTCCCATGTAAGACAACCAACTGCCTTCTATTTGAGTCATTGAAGTAAGAATAATTGTCATCTCACCATATCAAAATTGATATGGGAGATGAGATAACTTCCCTAAATCATTCAAAGTTAGGAAATGACATAAATCAAATTATTTATGGAGAGATTTATATTTATATTTATTCAATGGAGGTTGGATTTTTTTTTACACAGATCACACAAAGCCGGAATTTGACCCTGAACAACTCATCCCATCTCTTCAGATCCATAGGTTGAGGCATTGAATCCTGACATCAACACTTCTAACTTTCTCTGAATTTCATTTTTTGGGGGGAGAAAAATTGTTGTGTTTATCTCTTGGTAGGTGAGGGGAATCTCTGGAGAGTGGGAGACCTTTTTCAATAGGTTGTCGTGGCCCAAAAACAATATCATCACTTTCCTTTGTTTTCCTCTCTTAAAAGGCATGTGATAAATTCTCACATACACCCACCTCTCCAATTGGGGACATTGCACTCCATAAAACATATAAGGATCAATGGTTTCTCAGACTGAGTCTTGTGTAGTAGTGTTATCCCCTAGTGAAATGATGCTTTCTCTTCAAGGCAAAGAAAGGATCGGAGGGTTTCCATTGGATAGACATGATTTTATATATTCGTTCACATGTCATAGACTGAATCTGAGCTTTCTACCGCTAGAGTGATATTGTATGTGCATAAGGTTTTTCCAGAGATTTGCATCTCTCTTGTCAAATTGAACAAGATTATTCATTTCTATAGATTATATATCTTCATATCTAGGTTGTTTTCATTGTAAGTCATGAATATAAGGATTTTGAATATTTACTAGACTTGAAGTTTCATTTACAGGATGTTTCTTTTATTGTTTAGGATATCAGACATTTTGCATCTTAGATCCACTGGTTTAAAATCATTTTTCTTCATATCTAACACTTTCCTTTGATGATGGATGCAGGTTTAAATTCCAATTACGTGCTATCTCCTCTAAAGTTAAAAAACTAAAAGTTCGACTGGCATCTAAACTGCAAATCGATGAAGAATTTATTAAAACATTTTGTTAAAGGAAGCACATATTAAAGTTTATTTTTCTCTTTATGTTGATCATCTGTCATGTTCAAGATTTGTTACAATGTTTTATGATTCAAAATCTAAAAAGATGAAACTCTATGGGATACTTGATCAAACATTATTCATCCAAGTGTATGAACATTTCACTGTTGGTATAGTTTTCCTGAAGTAGTTATTTAGGCCATCATTTGAGGTATTTCGCACCACAATTGGAGTAATGTTTATTTATTTATTTATTTGCTATTTTTTTGTGTGCTTTCTATCTAATGGAATGACCTAATTCATATCCTTGTCACTTAATTTTCATGGAAGGAAAACCTATACAACAAGGTTACTACACAGAGGTGAATATAAAAGTAGCATTCTACAAGCATTGTTTCATTCAATTATATAGATTGGGATTAGAAGAGGGTGGATTCTAGATCGGGTATTTTAATTACACATGTTCTTGTTGGTATTATATATATATATATATATATATATATATATATATATATATATATATATATGATGTGTGGGATTTCTCCTGCTACATGTAGGAGGCCCTAGGTCTAAGTTTTGAAATCGTGCTCTGATACCAAATGTAGCACCCATCCATGATGTTAGACAATTAATCACTCATTAAATATATATGCAATAAAAACTTTGTTTTAACATAATTTCATTGATTTTCATTTCCACAACCCTTTTACAATTGTTCAATGATAATTGTTAATAATATGATGAATTCAGTAATATGCTAACTCTAATATTTAAAAATTAAAGTAAAAGTATAACAAATACCACTAAAAAATACCTCCTCCATGGTTTTTTGAAGTTCATCAGTTACAATGTAGTTTTGTTAGTAGTAGGAGAATGTTTCCAAGCATTCTTTTCCCATTTTATTTTCCCATTTTCCTAGAGGGAAACAACGGAATCCTCCCAACCAACTAGGAGCCTAGCCAGCTTCCTAGATCCAAGAAACCTTTTGGTTTCTTGGCCCTCCGTCCTCATGACTCCAAGAAAAACAAAACACATATGCTCTAAGAAGACTATCACAAGAATTATATCTTCCAAGAATTTCACAACCTCTCATCATTCTCAAACCTCCCAATCCCCCCTTCCCCACCACTTATCCTCCCTATTTATCAAGTTTCCATACATTGTTCCCCAAGTCTCATCAACCACCCTGATTATTATCCATCAACCTCCATTATCTAGATTTTTGGAAAAAGATTAAAATAAAACTAAAATATAAATGACTTGCATTAAAAAACAATAAATAAAATGCAAAGTCTTTCTTCTCATGCTAGCTAACAAACACAATTTGACAATTTTCCCCAAAATGTACATGACAACCCACCATGCTCATTTAATTCATCATATCAACCATCAATCAAAGTCAAAGAAGGTATTTAATGCTTCTTTATTTTGTATCCAATATAATTTACATAATCAATAAACATTCAATTAAATAGTTGATAATCTACTTTAATAATTAATACATTAATTAATTGTACTAGTGTACATGTGTAGGGTATGTGTGCGTAGCTAGAGGAAACATATCTCATGCATGTACTAACGATAAAAAAACATTTTATCTAGTGCATAGTTCCTATATGATCACACTGAGACATGTAGGACAACAAATCAAGTAATGCATCATTTTATAATCTTAACGAATAAAATTATAGCAATTCATCAATAACTCATTATCACACTTAAAATATCAATAAGAAATAAAAAGAGGGTTTTAAACATGGTAGAAACCAAGTGAGTAAACAATAGTGGAATCTCTAATCCACAGTCAGTATTCTCAACTAACATAGAATCATCCTTCCTTCCTAACCTACTTCCATCTTCCACCCTATCCTTCCCTATGTTGGACTAATCTAGAGTGTCAACTATATTTACCTAAATCTAGATAGAACCCGTAAGTGTAAGTGTCATATATCTCGACCAAGCTTCCCCAACAGGAAACTAGCAGTCACCATCAGACATCTAGGGGAGCATGACTTCACAAAGCCCTCCCATGACTCTAGGTTTCAGAGGATAAATGGTGGGAAATACCTACACGCTTCCTTATAGAACTAGGGTCAACAACCTACATCAAGCCATATTGTGCAACTATTTTTCCTAGAGTCACGTCATCAAACAACCACTCTAGGAAAGTTGTGTATCCTGTCAAAACTACACTTGCCACAGATCATAGAAATATTTGAAATCATAAATTAAATCATGAGTACAACTTATACAACACTCTATCTCTTTGATATCTATGACATCCAAGTTACCTCAGAGATACAATCCTTTAGTTATTACATAGCCTGTTGACCTATAGGTTATTTCACCAATACTCATATCCATGCATATACATCACACATTTCATATGATCATCCATATTTTTATTGACATTCATTTAAGAAATGTATGTTTATTTACAACATGTCGCACTTCTATTATACATCCACAACATAATTTTGAACTAGTATCCATTGTACTAAAATTCCACATTGAAATTTGCATGTTTAATCAAATCACATAATGATCATCATCATGAACATATAGCAATAAAAACAATATTACATAATAGATAAATAGGTCCAGATGTATACTTCTCACATGTCTATATCAACATTATTGAGTCCAAATAGTTACTAAGAAATGAATTACTAAGATGAGAAAAATCAAAATTCTATCTACATAAGGCGATAATATAGAGAATTACAAAGAGAGGAAATATAGTGGGAGGGAGGGGGAGAGATAGAGATAGGAGAGAAAGGGAGGAGGGGGTATAGAGAGATTTCATGAGAGTGTGAGAGGGGAAGAGAGAAATAAAGAGAACTTGGGTAGAGAGGAAGTGTTTGAGAGTGTG
>JZKD02S1980382.1:221103-248290 GCA_000966675.3 Picea glauca
CAGGCTCAAAAAACAATTTTCCTTGGCATTTTTTCGGGTTCCAAACTTCCGGGGTCGTTTTGAGGCCCTAAACAACATTTTTGGGGGATTTGGGACCCAAGTGACTACTATAGGCATTGACTTGGTCTAATAGAAAATAGTTCTTCTCATTTATACCTTTCCAGTAGTGTATCGAGCACCCCAAACGAAGATCGTATGCAAATGTTACACCCCTGAGAAGTTGACATATCAACTACCCCCATCGAGGCCCGAAAACCTTTTGGATTTTCATCTTCGGGGGTTAGGGTTTTGGATTTTACTTATGTTAAAAAGGAATTTGGAGCTGCATTGTAACAATCATCATATTTTGAATGATATTATCCATCGCATCTCTTCTCAGAGATAATATGCCACCATTCTAGCGAGTCTTTCACTCTGTATTTTTACAGTCTCTGTACATTTCTTTCATTAATAGAAATTGTGTATTACTGTATCTCTATGTTTATGTTTGCATATCTAATACAATTTTTTTATATTATTTCATATCTGTGATATCTCTGTGCATTTCTTTATTATATCTCCGTTGTCATTTCGTGCCAAAAATAATCTGGATCAGTGGTATCAAAGTAGGCTACTCTTGATCATTTTCAATGCATGTCCCTGACGAGGTACGAGTATAGAAAGTTGGGTCTCAAGCTTGTATCTCTTGAGGAAAATTTCTCTCGCATGCCCAAGAAACCCTCCATGGTGGAATCAAAGAAAAATGACGGAGCAAAAGATTCTATTAATATGTTTCTTGAGCAAGCTCTCACGTGACAGAGGGACGAAATTATGGAGAATTTTTCCCACATCCTTCAACTCCTGCCAATAAAAAAAGGTGCATATTCATCAAGAGGACACTTTGGAGGCACTTCTCCTTTCAAGGTACAGGTTAATTTTGATATTCCCATATTTGAAGGTCAGATAGATGCAGATTCCCTAGGCAAATGGTTAAATATGCTAGAAGGTTATTTCTTTGTTCACCATTTTTATGACAGGGAAAAGATCACCTTCGCACTCCTTAAGGCTCTCCCCCATGTGAAACATTGGTGGGAAACTTAATGGGAGAAAAGTTACACAGAGGAGTATGGAATATATGGGATCGATCCCACTTGGGATTTTTTTGTGGATGAGGTAAAGGAACAATATTACCCTATTGGAAACTATGAGGACCAGTACATGAGATGGAGCACACTGCAATAAGAGAGGGGCCAAGCAGTTCTGGAGTTCACAAATACCTTCCATACCTTTCGCACCAAGCTAGGTATGAAGGACTATAAATGACATTTGGTTCTAAAATACCGCAGGGCTCTACACAGCTACATCCAAATTGAAATGGATTTTATGGACATCTCATCACTCGGTTCTTCTCATCGATATGTTGCTAAAATCGAGCAGAAGTTTAAGAACCAGAAAAAATGGCAGTCCAGGTTTTCAAATCTGCAACAACCAAAGTATGATAAAGATGGCCCTAGCAAACAACTTCCTAAAAACTAGTCTAATCCATAGGAAAATAAGGGTCATCGGAAGATGAAAAAGGACACTGGAAAATGGTGCGATTTCTATAAAATCCCCTTGCACAACACCAATGAATGTCGATCAAAAAATTCATTAGTGGTTGAGATCAAAGACAAGGAGCCAAACTCTAGTTAAGAATCTGATTTGTAAAATACTCATAGAAGATAGATCATCGACGCAGACCCCACTACTATTATCATGACCACAATAATTCAACCAGAAGAACCGATAGATCCTAAAGAGGGGGAGCGTCTTTTTCATTCACAGATGTGGGTGAAGGGGACCCCACTACATTTTATTGTTGATAGAAGAAGTCAGAAGAATCTCATCTCAGTAGAGGTCATCAAACAGTTAGGATTTTCGACAACACCACACCTATATCCATACAACATCGAGTGGCTTCACCAGGGACGAGATCTTTGTGTCAACCAGCAGTCTCGATTGTCATATGACATCCATCCCTTCAAGGATGAGGTATTATGTGATGTTTCCCCGCTATATTTTTGTGATGTTCTCTTAGGCCAGCCATATATCTGGAAATGCCATGTTGTTTATGAGTTTCAACCCCACAATGTCATTGTTTCTCTAGGGGGTCATCTCTACATAATACTAGAGGTAGTTTTGAATATTGTCCCAACTAAATAATACCACAAGGTAGTATCTCATACTAAAAAATTCATCTTCTTCATATTATGTTCAAAAGGTGAACAAAAGAACACCACAACCACTGTAGCCTCAATCCAAGCACCTTCTATCCAACATGAACGGGTCAACAAGACTGCAACAAAGCACAAAAAATCCTTCTGCACAGTCATCTCAGGTAGCCCAACTGGTTGAACAGATTCAACCCCGCCAACAATAGCTTCGTGACAGCCTTCCACAAACCAAGCAACATGATGTCTCCAGCAAGGAAAGAAAACCAAGATTCAGATTCAACAAATGCTTCCCTCTCTCCCACAGGAACTCGTCACAATGGAGCCCATTACTTCCTAAGGAGGGAGGATTGATCCAAGTGGATATCGGTGGCCACCCATTGTTGGCACAGGGTCAGACCCGAGGTTCAATGCTTCAACAACGCACCAAAAAAACCCTAACTACCAGCCCTTTCAACAACACCTATGAAGAAGATGAAGTCTCACCCGAGCTAGAGGCAGGGTGTTGGCAGCCAAATATGATTTCTTGATATTTGATACAATCGAAAGAGATTACACTTTCTTTTAGTTGCCATTACCTAGAATCTGTAGACATCCTTCTGAGTTTGGAAATGATTCTTGGTTTGAATCCTACCTTATTTTTATTGTTCGCATTTTTGTTTGTTTTAGTTTTAATTCATGACTGTAAGCATGAATTAAACATAAAACTTAGCTTGGTGTTATAATTTTTTGTGCCTTAGAAACATTTTTTTTAAAAGGTCACCCATATTTAATTGAAATCCAAATCTAATGGTTGAGTGATCTATTCTCGATGTTTTGGTTTTGATATGGTCGTTATATGGTTTGATAGTTTATTTTCGATTTGTGAAGAGCTTTTGATGTTTTGATAGTCCTCTCGCAAATTCAATGGTCGTACCAATAGCCATACAAATGAATACATACTTCTTGTACTCTCGTCCTCACCTCACCATGTTGGCTTAAAAGATTAATGAGCCATTCATTACATGCATAGGGTTTCGGTAATCTGTAGTTTTGGATTTCATCACAAGGGATGGTAAGGATTACAATCAAACCCATGTTTTTCACTCCCATTATCCGAGTTATGATAACACACATGCTATGTTATTGTTGTGTCTCCAATTTCCATTCGGACTTGTTCCTACTACTCCCACGATTCGAACCTAAAACTATCCATAGTAATCCCTGTTGCATTCTAGTTACATTTGTCATGGCACTTGTGATGTGAATCCAACCAAATGACTCTGAGTTCTTTTTTGTTTTAAAAACCCATAATTGCTTGCCTGAGACACATTTTTGCGGGAAGGTTACTGAGCAAACGGTTACGAATCTTCCCACGCCGTTTAAAACCCATTTCGGAAATGAGGTCATTTACCTTTTTCGCTGGGAGATTCTTCAGAAACGAATCCATTTCAGAGGTATGTTTCATTTTCTAGATAACATTTTCTTAGAAAATTTGTTTCGCCTGATTTTTTATTTTTCCCCTTTCCTCTCTGTGGGTTTGAAGATATGTAGAAAACGACTAAATTCTATCATAGATAGAAGCTAAACCCTGCTATCAAAGAGTTGTGTGATTATCCACACGATTACTATCTCTTCGTTGAACCAAACTTTGTTACTTTTCAAACCGCCATGGTTAAGGAACCATGATGCATTTTTTTCACCTGGAATAACGTTGGAACAAGTAATGGATGTGCAGAAAGAAAGGTTTTCCCATACCGTTGCTTTTGAGCATAATTAGGTTCATATTAACAAACCCACTGTCAAGAAATTAAAAAAAAAAAATGAGAAACATGGTAACTTAGATTCGAGCTTTATAAATAGTAGAACTAAGCAGCCTAATATTCTAATCATTAGAAAACTAAAAAAATTCCACGATCATAAATTTGGATTTGTCAAATTGCTGAAATAGTTAATAGTTGTTTATTTTTTGGATTTGATTCTGATTGAAAATAAATAAATAAACAGATTTTTATTTTTTATTTTTACTATTTTAGACTAGCTACAGAAACTTGTAGCTGGCTACAGAATCCTGTAGCTTATCTTTTTCTAAAAATCAGTTTGAATTATTATCTAAAATCAAGTCTCTTTTAATAAAAAATTAGTTATTCGTAATTGTTTGTTCTAATTTATCGAATTGTTGTTGTTTTTCTCAGGAATTGGGAGATGTTGTTGTTGATTATTTGGAGTTAATATTTTCAATTATAATGATTAGTAGTGTCTCTTCCCTTATGTCTTAGAAAAACTTTGATTAACACCAACTCTGTTATAAGTGGCTCCCAACCCACTATTTTTGTAGTATTTTTTATTTTATGAGATCCTACTCTATCCTGTGAGATAGGAGAATGTGATCTCAGGTCACTTTAAATACTGTTCATTTTGTAAGTAAAATACATCTTTGGTTGGAACAGGTTATAGGCATGTAATCCTCAAAACTATATTGACAAGTGGTTCGCATTTTTTCTTTAGACAGATGTGACATTGTTCCATCTATGTTTTACCTTTTATATTATGAGATATTGATATGTTACACAACATTATCCTCTTTAGCATATGATATTTCATTTTATTGAATGCTTTTAATTTTTTTCTATAACTTGTTGTTTCACATATTATCATTGTGATCATTATATCAATTTTAATATCATGATTTATGTTTGATGTTTAGTTGATTGATAAAATGAATGCTTTCACTTAAGATTTATGTTATTGTAATCATTCATAATTATAAGATCATTGTACATACATGCCTACTATTTTGTTCTTATATCCTAGCTGTCAATAAACACCTAGAGTTTATTCGGGAGGAATTAGTACAAGCTTGTAATAGATTTATCTCACAGGCGAGAGAGATAGAGTTTTGGATCGCACAGAGACATAAACACAGTATGAAACAAATCTCAGGTTAGCTTTATTTCCATTTAATTTCTGTTATTTTATTTATTAGGGAAACAGGACAGTTTTAGATTGGCTTTGACCATCACTCTATCCTTGTTTCAAATCATGTTTTATTTATGGTTCTTAGATATATGATTATATAACAAAAAATATAAAAACATGTGCTTTCTTTATCTTCTTTTGAAAACAATTACCAGACATTGATTTTGCAAGTCATTCACTAAAATTTGCAACTTGTAATTACTTTGTTCATAATGACATGTTCATATTTATCTTTTTGTATAAAACAATTGTAAATAATTAGATTAAAGTATATGTATTATTATAGTTTTTGGCATTAAGTAGTTTATTTCTTTTATTTTTTTTAGGACCCTAGTTGGCTAACGGAGACATTAAACCCGTTAGAATAGATTACACCAAACAGCTTAGGTTATTTAGAAAACCCCGATCCAGATCTATTCTTCCAGTTGGCGGTACGTCAAATTTGTCCATCAACAAATGGCACTAGAAGGAGGACGCCGAGGTAAATTTAATGATTAAATGTTTCAGCCCTCATCCTTTCATAATTCCATATTTATAAATCCTTCTTCTGTGTCATCTTATAATGCACTACAAGGTAGGTTAGATGGCAAGCTAACTATTTGGAGTCAATTTCTTCAATTTCTTAATTTTTCATGGCTCCTGACCAAATCTTTGTGTTGGAACGTGCTTTCAATGTCTCATTAACAGTTATTCCGAACAAGACAACTGATCTCTTTTCAAAACTCACCTTTAATGGTGAAGGGAACACATATGCAGTAGACCATATTTCTAATTTTTTTTATAAATGTTTAAGACATATGATCATTGATCCTAATGTTACATGCATATTGTTTTCTCTCACCTTCCAAGGTTAGGTTAAATATTGGTTTGAGTCTTTTCCGGCTAATTCGATTCATTCTTTGTCTGAGTTTGTAATTGATTTTTTATCATATTTTACAATTATGATTATGATGAATTAAGTGAAGAATTAAGTTGCTTAAGGAAAGAAAATGGTGAATCATTCAATGATTTTGCAATAAGGTTCATACATGTTTGTACTAGATTCCCTTTGAAAGAAATGTCGCTTATTAATGAATGGTTTGAATATCTCATTTCTCTCTCAGAAAAGCAAGATAAATTAATTGTTAACCAATCTGAATTGAGCACTAATACTCAATCTCAAGATGGTTCAAATTTTCATGTTGATCTTGAAGATTTTGAAGCACCACAATTTTTGTCAACTTCTTTCATTTTGGTAAATCATGAGCAACATCATATTTTACAAAATGCAATTGTCACCTCTAATCATTCTTTGCCAACAATGTCTCCTCCTATCGAAGAAGGAACCTTGACTTTAAAAGTTGACAATTGTCACAATCTCATAGATTTTATAACTGTTTCTAAAGTAAAAGAGGTTGAATGTGAAGTTGATAATCATGTGGACGATACAACTTCCCCTAATTTAGTTGAACAGATCCATGATCAATCAGTAAGAGACAAAATCATTAGTCGGACTATTAATCAACCTTCTATCTCTAGTGGTTTTCTCTCAAATTTTCCCTTAGACAATGAAACAAATTGTCTCTTAGAAACGGTCTCGTACTCTTTAAAAGAGAATACAATAGAGGTTGATGAGTTTATACAAGGAGAGGGAACAAAACCATATTTCGAAACGCATATACCTATCATTTCAAGAGATGCATTTCGTCTCCTCAATTCTTCTACATATCATTCCTTTTACCCTGATATTTTTTATCCTAATGTTGTGCAATTGTGTGTTCCATATTACCTTGGAGAGAATTCAACATTATATAATCAAATACAAATTAATAGAGATTACTAAACAAAAGATAAAGAGGAAAATAATTATGCCCATGAACATATTAATTTTTATTCTCATCAATTATCAGTGGGTAAATCAAGAAATGATTTGAAAGAGTCTCAAATTGCATCTTCCATTGATTCATCTCAATTTGGGTTTCAAGAAGGATCTAAATTTTTCCATGATCAATTATTTGAGGTTGAAAAGTATAATCGGCCAAATATTATTACCAATGATGACTATTCAAAAATGTTGTTCTTTCCATTTAGTTCACCTAAAATAATTAATCTTGAAGTATTTAAGATCAATGGAAAATTTCAAGAGAATGAGACACTTCATTTCCGATCGAGAATCACGATAATTTCTCGACATCTTGATCTGACCTTTTTACAATATTCTTTCCTTGACAGTCTAATACTTTATTCTCATCATGAATATTTGTCGTATATGAATTATTTTTAAAAATCCCATGTTAGTAATTGCATGTATTATGATAGGATTCCATATTGGTTGGAGTATTCATATCTCGAAAATTTTACAGGGAATGGTAAGATTATCTTCATTTTATTTGGAGATCAAGGAGGTAACTTTGACACACTCATTTTATATCCTTCAGATGGAGAAAATATGGAACAAAAGGCAAATTTTTGGGAGGATGGGGCACTTTGTTCTAGGCCGATGGTTATGTTAGGTCCCCATAAATCTCACAAGCTTCACAATCTCATTTTTTCATAATTTTGTGACCCATATAATGACAAAATTGCAGAATGCTTGGAGGATTCATACAAAACGTATGTTCAAGGGAATGGTAAGATCATGCTTTCTTTGTTTTTAAATGATGATGATAAAGGTAAGTGTGATATATTTTTGTCATTTTTTGATGTACTACCATTCTTGTTAGTAATATTTGATTTTGTTTCCATTGCAAGATTGGAGTTACTCCAATGGCTACATTTGAAGGATGACTTCATGTAGTATTTTGATTTGTTTAGTAGTTAGGGTAGGATTAGGAGTAGGTTTTCTTTTAGCTTTATTTCTCATTGTTTCTCTTTGTAATAATCTAGTCATGAACATAAGTGGGTGCACCAAGAGAACCATAATATGATTATTGTCAGGGAAGTCCACTTTGACCCTTTTCTCTTAGCTTTTCGTTGAACATTTCTTTTCAAAAACGCACTATCATCATTAAAAATTTAAATGAAAAGTAAAGAGATAAGTAAATCTGAGCTGTAAATTCAACCTTGACCCAAGGTTCCATGAGTAGGAATGCACTCATATTAATGAGGATTTTTCTATTTTCTTTTAGGCTCTCAAGAAATATTTCACCTGATGATTTTTTTTCTATCCTTTTGTAAATATTTATGATTTGTTTTTCTTTTTTTGTTTTTATTTATGGTTCTTTTCATTTTGTTTGATTATTTTGACTTGTTTTCTGAATAATTATGTCTGAGTCACCATTTCATTTATGGAAAGGAAATCAGAATTTTTATCCATGAGCAGTAGTTGACAACTCTTCAAAACACCAGTGTTGTAAATGCTAAAACTCAGATCAACAAAAGTAAATTTCTATTCAAAATAGTGTTTCTGGTTTCTTTTTAAAATTATGAGAAGACTCAATTATCATTAAACTCTTAACGTTGTCCCTGTTTTAAGGAAAACAACTCAATTATACCTTCCTATCCTCGAGATGGTTTCTTAACATAAATCTGAGTGTTTAGATCATGATGAAGGTTGTCAAACGAGAAAATAAGTTGTAAAGGATCAAGTTTTGTTTTCAAAATATGAGATTTTCCGCATCACCCAACTCTCTTGAAATACCATAAAGTTTCTGTAAATTTGTAAAAAAATTCTAGAGAGTTGAAAGGGCTGCAAGGTGTGGGAAGTGTTTGTAAACCCGCCAAGATACTGAATAGGTCTGTTGGCAGCGAGTAAATTCATTCATGATGCCAAGGAAACTTCGTCGAGGAACTGAACAAGCCTGCTGGCAGCGAAGCAATGTTAGGTTCAAGAAAATTATCAGGTATGTCTTTTTGGAATTGATCAAAAGTAAATATGTTCCTTATCATGGATGGATGACTCTTGGACATAATAGAGGTGTTAGATTGGTTTAAATGACATCCTTGTCAAGGCTATGGATGCTTGTTGGCAGCAGTGGCCTTGTCAACAGTATCGAAGTCGGTTACCTAAACATTGTTTCGCTCGTAATCGAAACCTGATACCAGATTGCATTTTTTGACAGAAACACATCTGACACTAGACTATGTTATTTTTTCAGTTTTGATTAGAATGCTTGACTTGTTGTCAACTGTTTCTTAAAATTTTATTTTTTCTGGTTCATCCTAACATGAATTTTCTGGTGATGGAGAGATAACTACTTCACCCAGTACATCGCCATTGTTAGCAACCAAATATGATTTCTTGATATTTGATACAATCGAAAGAGATTACAGTTTTTTTTAGCTGCCCTCACCTTGAATCTGTAGACATCCTTCTGAGTTTAGAAATGATTGTTGGTTTGAATTCTACCTTATTTTTACTATTTTCATTTTGGTTTGTGTTATTTTTAATTCATAACTATAAGCATGAATTAAACATAAAACTTATCTTGGTGTTATAATTTTTTGTGCCTTAGAAACATTTTTTTTTAAAGATCACCCATATTTAATTGAAATCCAAATCTAATGGTTGAGTGATCTATTCTCGATGTTTTGGTTTTTATATGGTCCTTATATGGTTTCATATTTTATTTTCGATTTGTGAAGAGCTTTTGATGTTTTGATAGTCCTCTCACAAATTTAGTGGTCGTACCAATAGTCATACAAATGAATACATACTTGTTGTACTCTCGTCTTCACCTCACCTTGTTGTCTTAATAGATTAATGAGAAATTCATTACATGCATAAGGTTTCGGTACTCTATAGATTTGGATGTCATCACAAGGGATGGTAAGAATTACAATCAAACCCATGTTTTTCACTCCCACTATCCAAGTTATGATAACACACAAGCTATGTTATTGTTGTGTCTCCACTCTCCATTCGGACTTGTTCCTGCTGCTCCCACGATTTGAACCTAAAACTATCCAGAGTAATCTTTGGTGCATTATGGTTGCATTTGTCATGGAACCTGTGATGGGAATCCAACCAAATGACTCTGAATTCTTTTTTGTTTTAAAAACCTGTAATTGCTTACTTGAGACACATTTTTGTGGGAAGGTTTCTAAGCAAATGGTTACGAATCTTCCCACGTCATTTAAAATCCATTTCGGAAAAGGGGTCATTTACCTTCTTCATGGGTATATTATTCATAAACGAATCCATTTCAGAGGTATGTTTCTTTTTCTCGATAACATTTTCTCATAAAATTTATTTCGCCTGAGTTTTTTTTTTTCTCTTTCCTCTCTGTGGGTTTGAATATATGAAGAAAACAGATAAATTCTATCATAGATAGAATCTAAACCCTGTTGTCAAAGAGTTGTGTGATGATCTACACAATTAATATCTCTTCGATGAACCAAACTTTGTTCCTTTGCAAACCCCCATGGTTAAGGAACCACGATGCATTTTTTTCACCCGGAATAATGTTGGAACAGGTAATGGATGTGTGGAAAGAAAGGTTTTCCCCTACCCTTTCTTCTGAGCATATTCAGGGTCATATTAACAAACCTATTGTCAAGAAATTTCGAAAAAAAAATGAGAAACAGGGTAACTTAGATTCGAGCTTTATAAATAATAGAACTAAGCCGCCTAATAATCTGATCATTAGAAAACTAAACAAATTCCACCATCATAAATTTGGATTTGTCAAATTGATGAAATAGTTAATAGTTGTTTATTTTTTGGATTTGATTCTGATTGAAAAAAAATAAAATAAACAGATTTTGATTTTCGATTTTTACTATTTTTGACTAGCTACAGAAACCTGTAGCTGGCTACAGAATCCTGTAGCTTATCTTTTTCTAAAAATTAGTTTGAATTATTATCTAAAATCAAGTCTCTTTTAAAAAATAATTAGTTATTAGTAATTGTTTGTTCTAATTTATCGAATTCTTGTTTCTTTTCTGAGGAATTTGGAGATGTTGTTGTTGATTATTTGGAGTTAATTTTTCAATTATAATGATTAGTAGTGTATCTTCCCTTATGTCTTAGAAAAACTTTGATTAAAACAAACTCTATTATAAGTGGCTCCCAGCCCACTATTTTTGTAGTATTTTTTATTTTATGAGATCCTACTATATCCTGTGAGCTAAGAGAATGTGATCTCAGGTCACTTTAAATACTGTTCATTTTGTAAGTAAAAGACATATTTGGTTGGAACATGTTATAGGCATGTAATCCTTAGAACTATATGAACAAGAGGTTCACATTTTCGCTTTAGACCGATGTGAAATTGTTCCATCTATGTTTTACCTTTTATATTATGAGATATTGATTTGTTACATAGATTTAGCCTCTTTAGCATATGATATTTCATTTTATTGAATGCTTTTAAATTTTTTCTATAACTTGTTGTTTCACATATTATCACTGTGATCATTATATCAATTTTAGTATCATGATTTACGTTTGATGTTTAGTTGATTGATAAAATGAATGTTTTACTTTAAGATTTTTGTTACTGTGATCATTCATAATTATAAGATCTATGTACATACATGTCTACTATTATGTTCTTATATCCTAGCTGTCAATAAACACCTGGACTTTATTTGGGAGGTATTATTACAAGCCTATCATGTATTTATCTCAGAGGCGAGATAGTTGGAGTTTTGGATCGCATAGAGACATAGACACAGTATGAAACAAATATCAGGTTAGCTTTAATTCCATTTATTTATTTTTTTATTTATTTATTAGCGAAACAGAAAGGTTTTAGATTGGCTTGACCATCACTCTATCCTAGTTTCAAAACATGCTTTATTTATGGTTCTTAGATATGTGATTATAAAACAGAAAATATAAAAACATGTGCTTTATTTATCTTCTTTCGAAAACAATTACCAGAAATTGATTTTGCAAGGCATTCACTAAAACTTGCAACTTGTAATTACTATGTTCATAATGACATGTTCATATTTATCGTTCAGTTTAAAACATTTGTAAATGATTAGATTAAAGTATATGTATTATTATAGTTTTTCGCATTAAGTAGTTTATTTCTTTTCTTTGTTTTATGACCCTAGTTGGCTAACGGAGCCATTATACCCATTAGAATAGATTACACCAAATGGCTTGGGTTATTTAGACAACCCTAGTCTAGATCTATTCTTCCATTTGATGGCAGGTCAAATTTTCTCATCAACAAATGGCACCAGAAGGAGGGTCGAGGTAAATTTAATGATTAAATGTTTCACCCCTCAACCTTTCATAATTGCATATTTATAAATCCTTCTTCTGTGTCATCTTATAATGCACTAAAAGGCAGGTTACATGGAAAGCTAACTATTTGGAGTCAATTTCTTCAATTTTTTAATTTTTCATGGCTCCTGACCAAATCACTGTGTTGGAACATGCTTTCAATGTCTCATTACCAGTTATTCCCAACAAGACAGTTGATCTCTTTTTAGAACTCACCTTTGATGGTGAAGGGAACACATCTGCAGTAGACCATTTTCTAATTTTTTTTATAAATGTTTAAGACATAATATCATTGATCCTAATGTTACTTGTAGATTGTTCTCTCTCACCTTCCGAGGTCGAGTTAAATATTGGTTTGAGTCTTTTCCGACAAATTTGATTCATTCTTTGTCTGAGTTTTGAATTGAGTTTTTATCGGATTTTAACAATTATGATTATGATGAATTAAGTGAAGAATTAATTTTCTTAAGGAAAGAAAATGGTGAATCATTCAATGATTCTGCAATAAGGTTCATACATGTTTGTACTAGATTCCCTTTGAAAGAAATGTCGCTTATTAATGAATGGTTTGAATATCTCATTTCTCTCTTAGAAAAGAAAGATCAATTAATTGTTAACCAATCTGAATTGAGCACTAATACTCAATCTCAAGATGGTTCAAATTTTCATGTTGATCTTGAAGATTTTGAAGCACCACAATTTTTGCCAATTTCTTTCATTTTGGCAAATCATGAGCAACATCATATTTTAAAAAATTCAATTGTCACCTCTAATCATTCTTTGCCAACAATGTCTCCTCCTATCGAAGAAGGATCCTTGACTTTAAAAGATGACAGTTGTCACACTCTCATAGATTTTATAACTATTTCTAAAGTAAAAGAGGTTGAATGTGAAGTTGATAATCGTGTGGATGATAAAACTTCCCCTAATTTAGTTGAACAGGTCCATGATCAATCAGTAGGAGACAAAATAATTAGTCAGACTATTAATCAACCTTCTATTTCTATTGATCTTCTCTCAAATTTTCCCTTGCACAATGAACCAAATTGTCTCTTAGAAACGGTCTCATACTCTTTAAAAGAGAATAAAACAGAGGTTGGTGAGTTTATACAAGGAGAGGAAACAAAATGAGATTTCGAAATGCATATACCTATCATTTCAAGAGATGTATTTTGTCTCTTCAATTCTTCTACATATTATTCCTTGTACCCTGATATTTTTTATCCTAATGTTGTGCAATTGTGTGTTCCATATTACCTTGGAGAGAATTCAACATTATGTAATAAGGTACAAATTAATAGAGATTACCGAATAGAAGATAAAGAGGAAAATAATTCTACCCATGAGCATATTAATTTTTATTCTCATCAATTATCAGTGGGTAAATCAAGAAATGATTTAAAGAGTCTCAAATTGCATCTTCCATTGATTCATCTCAATTTGTGTTTCAAGAAGGATCTAAATTTTTCCATAATAAATTATTTGAGGTTGAAAAGTATAATCGACCAAATATTATTACCAACGATGATTATTCAAAAATGTTGGTCGTTCCATTTAGTTCATCTCAAATAGTTGATCTTGAAGTATTAATCTCAATGGAAAGTTTCAAGAGAATGAGACACTTCTTTTTCGATCAAGAATCACGATAAGTTCTAGCCATCTTGATCCGACCTTTTTACAAGATTCTTTCCTTGATAGTCTAATACTTTATTCACATCATGAATATTTGTCATATATGAATTATTTTGAACAATCCCATGTTAGTAATTGCATGTATTATGATAGGATTGCAGATTGGTTGGAGTATTCATATCTCAAAAGGTGTCCAGGGAATGGTAAGATTATCTTCATTTTATTTATAGATCAAGGAGGTAACTTTGACACGCTCATTTTATATCCTTCAGATGGAGAAAATATGGAACGAAAGGAAAATTTTCAGGAGGATGGGGCACTTTGGTCTAGGTCGATGGTTATGTCAGGTCCCCATAACTCTCACAAGCTTCAAAATCCCATTTTTTCATATTTTTGTGACCCATATAATGACAAAAATGTGGAATGCATGGAGGATTCATACAAAATGTATGTTCAAGGGAATGGTAAGATCATGCTTGCTTTGTTTTTAAATTATGATGATAAAGGTAAGTATGATATATTTTTCTCATTTTTCGATATACTACCATTCTTGTTAGTTATATTTGATTTTGTTTCCATTGCAGTGTTAGAGTTACTCCAATGGCTACATTGGAAGCATGACTTCACATAGCATTTTGATTTGTTTAGTAGTTAGGGTAGGTTTAGGAGTAGGTTTTCTTTTAGATTTATTTCTCATTGTTTCTCTTTGTAATAATGTAGTCATGAACACAAGTGGGTGCACCAACAGAACCATAATATGACTGTTGTCAGGGAAGTCCACTTTGACCCTTTTCTCTCAACTTTTCATTGAACATTTCTTTTCAAAAATGCAATATCATCATGAAAATTTTTAAATGAAAAATAAAGAGATAAGTAATTTTGAGCTGTAAATTCAACCCTGGCCCAAGGTGCCATGAGTAGGACTACACTCGTATTAATGAGGATTTTTCTATTTTCTTTTACACTCGTAAGAAATATTTCACCTGATGATTTGTGTTCTATCCTTTTGTAAATATTTATGATTTTTTTTTCTTTTTCTGTTTTTATTTTGGTTCTTTTCATTTTGTTTGATTATTTTGACATGCTTTCTGAATAATTATGTCTGAGTCACCATTTCATTTATGGAAGGGAAATCACAATTTACATCCATGAGAAGAAGTTGACAACTCTTCAAAGCACCAGTGCTATAAATGCTAAAACTCAGATCAGCAGAAGTAATTTTTTGTTCAAAACAGTGATCCTTGTTTCTTTTTAAAATTACGAGAAGACACGATTATCATTAAACTCTTAACGTTGTCTTTGTTTTAAGGAAAACGACTCGATTATACCTTCCTATCCTCGAGATGGTTTCTTAACAGAAATCTAAGTGTTTATATCATGATGAAGGTCGTCAAACAATAAAATAAGATGTAAAGATCAAGTTTTGTTTTCAAAATCTGAGATTTTTAGCATCACCCCGCTCTCTTGAAATACCATAAAGTTTCTGTAAATTTGTAAACAAATTCTAGAGATTTGGAAGCGCTGCAAGGTGTGGGAAGTGTTTGTAAACCCATCGAGATACTGAATAGGTCTTCTAGTAGCAGTTAAATGCATCCATGATACCAAGGCAACTTCATTGAGGTACTGAACAGGCCTGTTGGAAGCGAAGCAATGTCGGGTTCAAGAAAATTATCAAGTATGTTTTTTTCGAATTGATCAAAAGTAAAGATGTTCTTTATCATGGATGGATGACTCTTGGATAGGATAGAGGTCTTAGAGTGGGTTAAATGACATCCTTGTCGAGGCTATGGATGCCTGCTAGAAGCAGTGGCCCTGTCAATAGTATCGAAGTCGATTGCCTAGACATCATTTCGCTCATAATCGAAACGTGATACCAGATTCCATTTTTTGATAAAAACACATATGATACTAGACTATGTTATTTTCTGAGTTTTGATCAGAATGCTTGACTTGTTGTCAATTGTTTCTTAAAATTTCATTTTTTCTGGTTCATCCTAACATGAATTTTCTGGTGATGCAGAGATAACTTCTTCGCCCAGTACATCGCCATTGTTGGAAGCCAAATATGATTTCTTGATATTTGATACAATAAAAAGATATTACACTTTTTTTTAGTTGCCATCACCTCAAATTTGTAGACATCCTTCTGAATTTGGAAACGATTGTTGGTTTGAAGCCTACCTTATTTTTACTGTTTGCATTTTCATTTGTTTTATTTTTAATTCATGACTGTAAGCATGAATTAAACACAAAACTTATCTTGGTGTTATAATTTTTTGTTCCTTAGAAACATTTTTTTTAAAAGGTCAGCCATATTTAATTTAAATCCAAATCTAATGGTTGAGTGATCTATTCTCGATGTTTTGGTTTTGATATTGTCGTTATATGTTTTGATAGTTTATTTTCGATTTGTGAATAGCTTTTGATGTTTTGATAGTCCTCTCGTGAATTCAATGGTCGTACCATTAGTCATACAAATGAATATATACATGTTGTACTCTCATCCTCACCTCACCTTGTTGGTTTAACATATTAATGAACCATTCATTACATGCATAGGGTTTCGGTACTCTGTAGTTTTGTATTTCATCACAAGGGATGGTAAGGATTAAAACCAAACCCCTGTTTTTCACTCCCACTATCCGAGTTATGATAACACACAAGTTATGTTATTGTTGTGTCTCCACTCTCCATTCGGAATTGTTCATGTTTCTCCCAGGATTCGAACCTAAAACCATCCATAGTAATCCTTGTTGCATTCTGGTTACATTTGTCATGGCACATGTGATGCGAATCCAACCAAATGACACTGAGTTCTTTTTGTTTTAAAAACCTGTAATTTCTTACCTGAGACACATTCTTGTGTAAAGGTTTTTGAGAAAACAATTATGAATCTACCCACGTTGTTTAAAAACCATTTTGGAAATGGGGTTATTCACCTTCCGTGTGGGCAGTTTCTTCATAAATGAATCCATTTCAGAGGTATGTTTCATTTTCTGGATAGCATTTTTTTAGAATATTTGTTTTACCTGAGTTTTTATTTTTCCCCTTTCCTCTCTGTGGGTTTGAAGATGTGAAAAATGGGGTTAAATTCTATCATAGACAGAAGCTAAACCTTGCTATCAAAGATTTTTGTGATGATCCACACGATTACTATCTCTTCACTGAACCAAACTCTGTTCCTTTGCAAACCCCAATGGTTAAGGAACCACGATGCATTTTTTCACTTGGAATAATGTTGGAACAGGTAATGGATGTGCGGAAAGAAAGGTTTTCCCCTACCCTTGCTTTTGAGCATAATCAGGGTCATATTAGCAAACCTATTGTCAAGAAATTTAAAAAAAAATGAGAAACAGGGTAACTTAGATTCGAGCTTTATAAATAATATAACTAAGCAGTCGAATAATATGATCATTAGAAAGCTAAACAAATTCGACCATCATAAATTTGGATTTGTCAAATTGTTGAAATAGTTAATAGTTGTTTATTTTTTGGATTTGATTTTGATGGAAAAAATAAAATAAACAAATTTTTATTTTTGATTTTTACTATTTTAGACTAGCTACAAAAACATGTTGCTGGATACAGAATCCTGTAGCTTATATTTTTCTAAAAATCAGTTTGAATTATTATCTAAAATCAAGTCTCTTTTAATCAAACATTAGTTATTAGTAATTGTTTGTTCTAATTTATCTAATTGTTGTTCCTTTTCTCAGGAATTGTGAGATGTTGTTGTTGATTATTTGGAGTTAATATTTTCAATTATAATGATTAGTAGTGTCTCTTCCCTTATGTCTTAGAAAAACTTTGATTAAAACCAACTCTGTTATAAGTGGCTCCCAGCCCATTATTTTTGTAGTATTTTTTATTTTATGAGATCCTACTCTATCCTGTGAGATAGGAGAATGTGATCTTAGGTCACTTTAAATATTGTTCATTTTGTAAGTAAAAGACATCTTTGGTTGGAATAGGTTATAGACATGTAATCCTCAGAACTATATGGACAAGCGGTTCGCATTTTGGCTTTAGACCAATGTGACATTGTTCCATCTATGTTTTACCTTTTATATTATGAGATATTGATATGTTACACAACTTTAGCCTCTTTAGCATATGATATTTTATTTTATTGAATGCTTTTAAATTTTGTCTATAACTTGTTGTTTCACATATTATAATTGTGATCATTATATCAATTTTAATATCATGATTTATGTTTGATGTTTAGTTGATTTTTTTTTTTTAAATAAAAAAGAGAGGGTAGTACCTTCTATATTAGATAATCATAGAACCTGTACAAAATACAGTGTCATGGCTAAAAACCACCAAAATACTGCCGGTATCCGGAAACCAGTATAGCTGAGGGGCCAATAGCAGTTATAGAAATAAAACATTTAGTTCAGAGCCCCTGTCCTGCCCATAGGAAACCAGAACAGGGGCTAATGTTTCGAGAGTGTATAAAGCAGCAAAATATAAAACAAAAGTCAAGTAACAGTAAGACCTATTCATCCCTTGCATCATCACCTTCAGTCACTTGCCGAGGGTACCTTGCTGGGGCAGCAAACTCCTGCGCACACGTGGGACATCTAAGCTAAGCTGGAACTCCGGAAAGTGCTCCGAGAAGGATGTCAACACGCTGGCTCATGAGGAGCAACCTGAGTTCCACATCCTCCAAGTGGCTGCGAAGTTCAAAAATCAATGCCAGGTGTTCATCACTGTGTAGGGAACCATGCCAACCGTCACCCGGGCTACTGCTGGGGGCAGTTCCCACATCCATTTCCTCACCCGAGTCAGTCGTTGCCTTACTCTTTTCCTCGCTAATCTCATTGCTCGGGGTCTTCTCTGCCGAAAGAGAAGGTAAGTCGTCCGACCATGGAACTTCTTCGACAATACAGCCTGGTACATAGTCGAAACAAGTTAAAGCTCTAACAGGACTCTCCATGGCTTGGGGCGCCTCCATGCAGGGTAAGTCACCGATGTTCGGATCCTCTTCCACTATGCAAGTTTGATGTTTAGTTGATTGATAAAATGAATGCTTTACATTAAGATTTGTGTTATTGTAATCATTCATAATTATAAGATCATTGTACATACATGTCTACTATTTTGTTCTTATATCCTAGCTGTCAATAAATACCAGGAGTTTATTCTGGGGGAATTGGTACAAGCCTATCATAGATTTATCTCACAGGGAAGACCACTAGAGTTTTGGATTGCATAGAGACATAGACACAATATGAAACAAATCTCAGGTAAGCTTTATTTCCATTTAATTTCTATTATTTTATTTATTAGCGAAACATGATAGTTTTATATTGGCTCTGACCATCACTCTATCCTTGTTTCAAATCATGTTTTATTTATGGTTCTTAGATATGTGATTATAAAACAGAAAATATAAAAACATGTGCTTTCTTTATCTTCTTTCGAAAACAATTACCAGACATTGATTTTGCAAGTCATTCACTAAAACTTGCAACTTGTAAATTCTTTGTTCATAATGACATGTTCATATTTATCTTTTTGTTTAAAACATTTGTAAATAATTAGATTAAAGTATATGTATTATTATAGTTTTTAGCATTAATTAGTTTATTTATTTTCTTTGTTTTAGGACCCTAGTTGGCTAACAGAACCATTAAACCCGTCAGAATAGATTACACCAAACGGCTTGGGTTATTTAGACAACCCCGGTCTTGATCTATCCTTCCAGTTGACGACAAGTCAAATTTTCCTGTCAACACAGGGGTGGTTGAAGGACTCAAATGTCTGCAACCTAGCTGGGACATAGATCTGTGATTGTACCACTTAACAAAGCACTTAGCAGTTAACATTCATCGGTAATTAACCCTTATTCACATCGCATATCCAAACCCTAATCACATAACAACGCATTATTCTACCAGATCTAACACATCTAAGCAGTTAGAATATGAAAAAAGATTAGATCTAGCATTTATTCACAACATTTAAGCACTAAGATATCATAAACATTCATTACTGCACTTAAGCTTAAATTACATACACAAGACAATAACTAGAATGCACAAATCAACCATAACACGGGATATACGTGGTTCACCCTAGTGTGGGGCTACGTCCACCAACTCTTCGTCTTATTTATTATCTTCTGTGAATCTCCTTACATGCACAAAGCGTTAGAAACCACTCCGCATAGGACAGGATATCTACACACACCTCTCCAGATCCTCCTTCCCTGAGCTAGGTTTAATCATAAATCCTTCTTATAATCACTTGCACTTAGCTATGCAAGTCTCAACATACACTATGTGCAAGGTATTTGCAATCACATAGATAGAAATCTAGCACTTTGCATCTTATATTTGCTTACATCACCTAGATATCTATTTATACATTAAAAAATGGGCCTAAACATGGGTAAACCCATGGGCCGACATACCATGCCCATTACATAAACCCTAATCCCAAAAAATTCCCTAAAAAGAGGTCGAGATCTCGTGATCTCCTCTTCAACTTGAAATTTGCCTTCGACCAACCTGTCGAAGTCCCAAAAGAGGTCAAACATGACCAAGGATCTCCAAAACTTGGTCAAGGGACAACATGCCCCCAACACTCACCTGTGACTCATCTCAAGTCACTCTGGTCTGGGTAACTCTGCCTCAAAAGCCTCGATTTGCTTCAACCTGTTGTTGCACCAAGGCCTCATTCTCGACGAACTCTTGAATTACTACCTCGTTCACGGGTCCCTGTAAGCGTTGTTCTACCGAAGTGACTACTTTTTCTAGCTTTGCTCCTCAGCCTTCAATCTCCTAAAAAAGTAGGCAAGATGCATCCTGGACTGGCTAGAGCTTCTGAGTCACTTCCATGACTTTTCTTTGTATGGCATGGAATTGCCGCTAAGCCATGCACTGTTTTGGGATATTTTCATCCTCTCAACTACTCATAAGAGTTTCAGCGATGCTTGTACTACTGCTTCTTGTTGCTTTGCTTCCTGGAGCTACGATTCCAGTGTCTTCAGTTCAAGTTCCTCAGTAAGGCACTCATAAGTCTACGCACTGCAACTTCTTAGTTATTTACATTCCATGGCTAATGCCTTGATCCTTTCAATTGTGCTTCGAGCAGTTGCCTCTCTCTGGTCTTGCACTTCCTGCAGAGTGCTTGGCACTATTTGTAGCTCTAGTTCTGCGACCCTCTGTTGAAGTTGTTGAATGGCTTTAGCAAGCTTCATGAATTGATTTACTACCGGGTCTTCTTCCATATTCTCCAAGCCTATCACAGAGAAAATTGCTCTATTGACTTTGTCTTTAACTCTGGCCTGCTCTGCATGCAGATGTTCTTTCTCCTGCTGGATTGGCACTTTATTTTCTTCAAAATTGGTTTGGAGGTCATCCTTCTCCTGCTGCGCAACTTTTTGTTTCTCTATAATATCCTCCTGTTCTTGCTTCAGGGCCACTATGACATTTTCCTTTTCTTCCTGCATGCGATGAAGTCCAACTTCAGTCACTTCAGCTATTCTACGGAGTTGGGCAGGCTCATCTCCCAACTCTGGTTCTTCTGGTGGCGAGGGCACAATGGGCACTGTGCGACTAGAGTGAAGGGATTGTTGTACACCTCTTAGCTCTATTTCAATTATATCATACATGGCTTCTTGTTTGTCTTCAGTTCTCTACAAAATATCTTTCGAGGCATCAGATACAACTGCAATAATGAAGACGAAGTCATCGACCATGAGCATATTCTCTAGCTTCGGCTTACTCGCTTTGGAATTCTTCCGTGATGTAGGTTTCGTGGGGAAACCTTTATTTTCTTGGGTGTCTCTGCCTCTTAAAGGGGGTTCCTAGGCAGTGTTACTTCGCCATAATTATTTTTGGGAAAAATACCCTACGGACTAGCAAACTAGGGTCAGACTTGCATGCATATTTTGACTGTAAAGAAATGACTTTTTAACCTACCACCCAAAACTTAAACCCCTCTTTCACGATACATGCATGGAAAGGAACTACTAACCTTTTTATTGATGTTTGGTGTAGATCCTCCGTTGCGCTTTTGACCGCTTGTTTGCACTGCTCCTTTCAAAATTAACCTGCAATCAAGACAAACTACTATGCATGCATGCTACTTTTCTACTTGAGGGTTAGAAATTAAGCATAAATTACACAAACCACATATAACTCATACATTGAGATGGGAAAAGTATTCTTTTATTATTTTCAAAATGAATCAACTTATAATTAAAGTCGAGACCGGCCACCGCTCCTTGATCCTGATCCTGGGCTCCTCCTCTTCTTTTGTCCTCCAACTGCTTTTCATTAATTCTCCTTAGGCTTGAGGAAAGGCTAAAGGGTTGGGACAATGGATTCGGCAAATGGGCAGAGTTTCTTTGCTATAATTTTCCTCCTCCAAATGGTACCCCTACCCCTTCTTTTATAGGCTAGAAGGAGCTAGGGTTTTGGAAGAACCCTCGGCCATGCATGGCCGGGATTTTCAGTTAACTGGCCCATAGATTTTTGTCCCATCGACAACTTTCCTTTTTTTCATGATTCTGAAGGTACACGCAGGCTGTAGTGGGCCTGCTAGCGTGTACTTTTTAAAAATGGAGTTTTTAGAATAGTTGTTCAGTAGTTTTTGGCAAAGAAGGGATATGAGTTGGCCTAATGCCAGGTAAGCATGTGTGGTGCAATTTAGGGTTATAACAGATGCCCCCTAATGTGTGAGGTCAGAAGATCATCTGATGGTCGAAATACATTACCAATCTTTTACCAATCTTTACTGATGTGCTGAATGAGTGAGCCCAAGGATCAGGAACAAGGAGGTGTCGTCTGCAAAATAACAAATGTCTCACTGAGGCGGGCATACCCATTCTTGGGATAAAATAGAACCATGGCTACCAATCAAATACACTGTAGATCCATGTCAAATGACTATAAAGAGTAGCCGCTAATAATACACAGTGGAGCTACATCTCGAAATCAGAAAGATATACATATAGAGTACCCATCTTTCAGAAGTTGATGTGGCCTGATGGATGTACTTTAGAGCTCGAGCAACAACTTCAAAATCTTATAAAACTCAGGTAGGAGTGTAATATGAGTGTACGACTGCACTACCCAGAGGTCTTCGACGGCTTGTCGATTGTGGACTTGATAATCTTGATGATCGGACTGAAGGCTTCAGTGATTTCGAACAAAGACTTGATTGGACTTTCAGGATGGTCGGGTATGCGGACAAGAGACATATTGCAGAGGGGTCGACTCAGGATTAGTGACAAACTTCCCTTGGACAACAACATGACAAGTGATAAGACTCAGGAAACATATATGTTAATCATAAGTCTACAAAGCAGGAGGCAACACAAACTCTCCATATGTTTGGAAGAGTAACCAAACGGTGGAGGACACAACTCTATATAGCAAGAAAATCTTCCTAAGGTCGTACTACATCCCATAGTCTGATAATCAAATAGATAGATGTGCTTTATACAAGGGTGAATCATGATGCTACCAATAAAGAAAATACCTTTCCCGTCCTCTTTTTGGGGTATATTTGATTTTTTTGTTCTTTTTGATAATTTTTGAAAAAGAATAACAAAATATTGCGTGACAATGGAGGAACGAGTACTGCAAACATACAAGCTCAAGGCACAAGGACAAGACTGATGTTCTGGGAAAATGATACTCGAGAAAAATCCTCCGACGGCCAAAGGTGTTAAGACGCAGAAGCAAACTGTCACAAGGCTGATGGATAAAGTATGCAAATGCGGTTGATAGAACACACAATGGTAACATCCTTCGATGGAAGTTTAATGAGCCCAGAGAAGGTAAGCTCGGTTGTTTTTCATATTTAGAGAGTCTGAAAAAGCATAAAAAGAGACTCCACTGGGGTACCTTTTTCAACAATAGTCTAGTCGGTTTGAAAAAGGGATAAACTAGCACCGATTAGACATCAATTCAAAACCATTTTAACGAGTGTGACAAGGACAAGATCACTGGGCTATTTTTTAACTTTTAAGGAGTCTGAAAAAAGATTAACTATGGACTCCGTCAGGAATATTCTTCTAAACCAATTTCATGAGTGTGAAAGAATAAGGTCACTCGATAATCTTTTCAATTTTAGGGAGTCTGAAAAGAGCTTAACTATGGACTCTGTGGGGGTTTCTTTTTCATAAATTTAGTCCCTCAGGCCCGAAAAAGGAATAAAATTATACCTGAGAGTACTCTTCTAAAAAATGGGAATTCGATAGAGTATACCTTTGTTCATACAGTTGACTGTCCAGACCGAAAAAGGGGTAAACTAGCGTTGGACAGACGTGACTTCAAATTTCAGTTTAACGAGCATGAAAGGTCACAATATCACTCGGAAATCTTTTCATTTTTAGAGGGTCTGAAAAGGGATTAAAAGGAGACCCGTTTAAGGAACGTTCTTCTGGACCAATTTAACGAGTGTGAAGAAACAAGGTCACTCGGCAATCTTTTCATTTTTAAGGACTCTGAAAAGGGCTTAAAGAGGACTCCATAATGGTTACTTTTCTTAGTTAGTCCGGACGAGATTGAAAAGCATAAATACAGTCTCGTCGGATGTTTCTTTTGGATCTCAAAGCGAGATTGAAAAACAACAAAGGTAGCCCATGATCGACACTTTGTGGGTCGATGTCAAGTATCTCTTCGTAAAACCAGGCAAAAACGTCGCAGAATTCTTTGAAAAGTTCTGTGTAAATTTGAATCTCTTCAGGGGAGGAATCTGCTCCAACAAAGACATTCTCCATGATGCCAGGTTTTCGGGAGATATTGATGGGTATAGTTTCAGTAATATTCACCATATTACCCTCAGCATAAATCTCCTATGTATCTAAGAGATTCATAGGACATGGCTGATCTCCCGTCATGGTAACAGTGAATTCTCCTGCCTTGATTCGGCTTAACTCTGGGAGGAAATATGATCTGTGATGAAGATCTTCCCAAGGTTTTTATAGACTATTCATTGCTTCGATTACTGCTTTGTCAAAAGGCAAGACTAAGTCTAACGAATCTATGCTGGCAAGAGAACCCTGAGCCCTTATAGGCTCTAGAAGTGGATCCAACTCTTGTGCGAGAGTCGGATCAGGGTTAGCTGAAGTTTGTTGGACTAAAGAGTATGCTAATTCAGCGGCCGACAAGGGCATGGACATGCCGAGGTGCCCTATCTCATCCATCGTGGCTGATGGGGAAGGAAGAATCCAAGGATCCTCAAAGTAAGTCGTGCGGAATGACGAAACTTGAAAAATCTCAACCCTATGGTGATTCGATATAAACTTGACATCGTCATGAGGAGGTGGGTAATCGAAGGTACCCATCAAGGATGGGCACAAACCAACTCCGACATTCATGACACCGGGCTGAGGATTATCAATCATAGGGACCGTGGATGCCCCCAAAGATGGGTCAGGTCTAGAGAAAGACAATTGATCGATGGTCACTATCCGGCCCTCATGTGGAAACAAAAAGACTCGGAAAACTGTAGCAACCACATCTTGCATAGAATAAGTCCAACTCCATCTTAACAAGAGGTAATAGTCGAGGGGAGCATCGACTACCTCTAGTTTGACACACACGGTTTTCCCTCCTAACTGCACAGGGAAAGAAGGAATGATGCCATGTGGTCGGAATGAATGATCGTCGAAAGCAGTGAGGAGAGTAGGTGAAGGAGACAAAGCGGGCTGGCCAATGGCCTTCCAACATGCTAATGACATAATGCATGTCGAGGCACCCTCATTGACCACCGTGCGGAAGATATTCTGTGTAAAAACTTTCATGGGACGAGCCACTACTATCTAAAATGCTACGTGGTAAGGCAAATGAGGTTTTAAGTTGGTTGTATCTAACATGATGGTACCCAGGTTACAAGTCTTAGTAGAGCCCAAAGTGGTTAACAAGGATTTCCTCTGAGCAGGGCAGCTTTGGAGGACCTCCAAAGTAGACATCGCACAAGGGGTTTGTGATAAATCCTCCACCACAGAGTAATTCTGGGCGGCCCTTGCGTTTGGGTTGTGAGAAGCTTTTTTAAATGCACCCTTTGGAATGTGTGTCATTGTTTCTCCCAATGTCTTCTCAATCTGTAGAGGAAGAGATGGGAGTTCAGCTTCTTTTCCCTTCTCGAAAGTGCTTGGTTGACTATAGGCATGTGCTCTAGTTGATAGAAAATAATCACCTTTCACCATATATACATTCGCGGGGTTGTTCGAAGATGGAGGGGGTCCTTGACTGCCCCCTTTCGTGCTTGCAAACTCTTGAGTTAGATTTTTCCCATGTTGAAATGGATTAGTCAACACTGCCTGTTGTTGCTGTGTGACAAACTTCTGGGTCTCTACAAGTCGAGGACAAAGATGGGTCGAGTGGTCTTCCACACACAAGTTGCATGGATACCTCGCCTTCCATTTTTCCGTGGTGCCCTCGCCAGCATTATCAGTGGGTTTTTTCTCCCCCTTACCCTTTTTCCGTTGTTTTTTCTTCCCTTCAGGCTGTTGGGTGGCCTTTGGGTTAGTCGTCTACATGGAGTGTACTTCCGACGTTTGGGTAGGATAAGTAGCCAAAGTAGTAGTCTGGCTGGCCGCTGAGTGTTGGATAGATAACTATTGCAATTGCTTTGTCAATTGCTCAACAAGCTTGGTTTGTGCTGAGCAAACAATACCATCAGCATGTGGTCCAGCTCTTTGTCTAGTTTTATCTAGTATCGATCGTGGTGCATCAGGCAGGATGTTGTATAATAAACCAGATTGAGAATAGATGAGCTAAAACTGTTGAGCCCTCATGATGGAATCTTCTTCGGAGAAAACCCCAGATGTCGTGATGTCTTTGGATAATTGTGGGACCAGATACTTAAGGAACCACTCAAGCAGGAATGCTGGTGGGACTGGTACTTTGATTAGACTCTTCCAGCGTCTCCATTCTCGGATATGATCAGAGATATGGTCCACTGTTTTTTGTTCGAAATTGGCCAGTAGTTATGTGCCAGCATCGTATCTCACAGGTAACTGGAAATGGTTAAGGAAATCCATCGCCAGTTCACCAAAGGAAGAGTATCTTGAGCGATTGATCTCAATGTACCATTTCGTGACACTCCCGATAAGAGAGCGTTGAAACAATTGCAACTGAACAGAGTCATCTTTCAATGATTTATATGAACACCAAAGATGGAAAGTAGTCACGTGATCACCTGGATCTTCGTTAGGCTTGGCCTCAAACTTTGGAATGTTCGAAGGCAACTTCGTTGGCATAGGAGGCCAACGTGGATC
>JZKD02S1980382.1:248300-301590 GCA_000966675.3 Picea glauca
TCCAAATGGTACCCCTACCCCTTCTTTTATAGGCTAGAAGGAGCTAGGGTTTTGGATGAACCCTCGGCCATGCATGGCCGGGAGTTTCAGTTAACTGACCCATAGCTTTTTGTCCTGTCGGAAACTTTCCTTTTTTTCGTGATTTTGAAGGTACACGCGAGTTGTAGTGGGCCTGCTAGCGTGTACTTTTTGATACACACGGGCTGTAGTGGGCCTGCTAGCATGTACTTTTTAAAAATGGAGTTTTTAGAAGAGTTGTTCAGTAGTTTTTGGCAAAGAAGGGATACGAGTTGGCCTAATGCCAGGTAAGCATGTGTGGTGCAATTTAGGGTTATAACACTAATTCTTGTTGTCTTCTTCCCCTTATTTCTCTTCTTTTTCCACTTCGTCGTCTCCTCCTCTACTAGGTGAATCTGACACAGTCTCTTCTGATGTGATGTGTGTTTCCTATACATATTCCTTTTTTTTCTTCCTATTGTTGTTGGGTGCATCATAATCTTAGCGAGTAACCACCGGACTTTCAATGAGGTTGGGGTCGGACAGTTCTACCTGGTCGACTGGTATAAGGAGCTCTGTGGGCCATTCCTTAGTGATTTCTTCTAGGTCCTCCTCTATGATCTTGTAGTAGAAGTGAAGCTCTTCTTTACTTTCATCTGCACACGTAGTAATATAAATAAAATGTCTATGTGTACGGAACTTCATAAGGGGCTTGAACCTGTCCAGGGTGTTCGGCGTCATATGAGGGAAAGACTCAATAATCATCTTCAGCTGCAGGTAGTAGGTATGGAATATTGCGTTCGACTGCCATTGTTTCCCCATATCGCTTGAATATCATAGCGCGGTGAACTTCATAGCTAATGGCTTGAACGGCTCAATCTCAGGGAAGGTCACACCTTCCAGCATCTCCCAAGAAGTGAATGTGATGAGGATGAGTAGCCAGTTAAAATGGAACTCACAGCCATGATATTGAGCTTCACAACAATCCAGTTCTAACTGATTGACTAGATAACTAGCCCAGTTCATTTGTAGTGCTTCCACACATTTTCCTTTGAGGTCAATGAAAAATCCTGTGACCTACATGGGTCTTTTCTCTCAGAATATCTTACCAACAATCAACTAGAAAGCAAGGCGCATTGCACCCTTCTGAATGGAGGCTACCTTGTAGCCTCACGTCCCTTTCTCTACATCGTCATAGGTGTCTTTAATCTTATGTGTCAGGGCGCAGTCTGTAGCCTTCCCTAAATAAAAGTATTGTGGGTTTGGTCCCTACATGCTTAATATGGTGATCCTATGGATCAATGTCGGATCGACGATGATGCATCGGTCTAACCATAGATACCTGCCATGGAAGCACAACATCAGGAGATTAATGCGCGTGTTAACCTCCTGGTGCCTTCCAAAATGTGGTATCTTCATCATGTTCAAGACAGTGGACCTCACGATGTCCATATTCCATGACTGGGGGATGATATTTAACTTCTTCCCCTTGGTCTTGGTCAAATATTTGTGAGGTGCGAGCATGCCATAGCTCTTGCGGTCTCCTAGTTTATAGTCACTAATCTTCAAGGTTGAAATCCTCTCCAACTGCAGTCTGACTACTTGTATTCCCTTCGGGAGGTATGCAGTGATGAATGTGTAGTCAAAGTCCCTCGGGACACTGTCACGGCTCACCACACCAGCCAAGGGTGGGATGTATTCGAGTAGGATGGATGGAATTAGCTTCGCATTCGTCAGGTCATCACAATGCTTGGTTCATTTCTCAGTTGCAACTCGGGATGGTACAAATCCACGAGAATTCGATGGGGAGGCTTACACTCCTCGTGTCGATGAGGCTTGGATGCCTACGGACATCACCTTCTTGGCCATGAGGTCTATTAGAATCTCTTCGATGGATTTTTCTGCTGTGCTAATTTCGTCCGACATGCACACTCGAGATCTGATATCTTTGTTCGGTGAACAATACTCAATCTAACAGAATGAATGGGGAGGTATCAATGATCATTGCGTGAAATAAACTAGTTCTCTATGGAATCGGATAATCACAATTGGAAAAAGTGTTCTCGGTGAAATGCTCAATGGGATAAATAGATATTTTCATAATGGTTTCTTTCAATGGGTCACAAAGCCTTATTCAATGCAATTCCATCCATTATGGCATGGTCCCAACAGTCCAATGGTGAACTTTCGAGCCATAAATGCTTCCCTAACCATTCGGGAGCATCGATCGAATGGTCATAATGCCTCCAATGGTCATATTTCTCTACCATGGTGAAGTGCCATTCTATGTTGTACTGATATTCTGGCGAAGTTCAAATTCTGGAAACCTTCTTTCTGTGAAGTATTCTCTAGAACTTCTTGCAATTTTTCTAAATTTTCCCTCTTCTTATTGAACTTTTTGGCCTTCTTTCTCGTGATCTAAATTACTGGTTTCCTCTTTCCATTATCGTTCTTATCTCCTCTTGGCATGATAAATTCACACTATGGAGGGTCTTTCATAGGGTTAAAGGGTAATACTTCTTCTCTTTATGGGGTAGGTGCTCCACTCTCTTGTATAGACAGGTGTCTCCAGTATTCATGTGTCCTTTCAACTTCGACATCCATATATTTGGTCTTTAGTAGCTTCGAATGGTTTTCTTATTCTTCCAGTAAGTGTGTTATTCTCCTAGCCATGAAATCTCTTAGTTCTTGTTTTTTCTATTCTAGATCCTCCTCTTCTTGTTTCTTTTGTATCTGATCTTTCTCAATCCAGGTTTTTCCTAGCAAGATAGCATATGGGGTGATGTTCTCAACAAACTTAACGATCTCAAATTCTTCTTCTGTCAAAGTTCCATGAGAACGCATAGATGTCTGGGTAAGTCTTCCACATAGGGTAATCAGCTTTCCTCTAAATAATCCCATTCCTCCTAATGAACCATAGCAGGCTTTCCCAAAATTTCCCAAGTTCTTTCTGTCATGATATTCACCTGTGTTTCCTCATCTAGGACACAGTCTATGTTAAAGTCTCTTATTCTTGTTTCTATGTACTCTTTCTCTTTTAATACCTCTGATAAGTTGATATCTCTGTGATCATTCAAGGTTTCTTTCATTTGTAGTAATACAGTCTCTGATTCTTTCTGGGGTTCTATCATATCCCTAGTTTCTTGGCCTGTCCCATAGTTTTCTTGTTTCATATTCATCTTTTCAACTTTAGCAATCATTCTAGGACAATCCAAAACTCCATGGTCCATATCTTTACAACAAAGACAACTAGGTCTTCTACCAGGGAATTCCTTAGAAATATGTCTCGGTCTTCTGCAACTGTAACAAAGGATTAATCCTCTCTTTCTCTTAAATGATCCCCAACCTTTCATGTAATGCGCACTAGGATCATAGTAACTAACCTAAAAAAAATTATTTCTAGGATCCTGCATACATTTTCTAATCCAAACATTTTTTCTATGCATAGGAATAACATACCTTTCATTATTTCTATCAGATCTACTCATATCAAATCTTCTTTCTTCTAACTATGCCCTAGTTTTTAGATTATGACAAAATTTCTCAAACATACCTAGATCCATTCTTTCGAAACAAAAATTTTCATTTATCTTACCTTTCTCAGAGCATAAAGCTTCAATATATTACCTCTTTTCTTCACATCAAACTTCTCTTCTCAGCACAGAGCTTCGCAAGTCAATATTGTGCACTAAAGCACAGATCTACGCACAAATATTTCTTTTCTTCAGTTCCGAGCAATCACAGTTTCAGGTCCCGACAATGGAACCATTTGTTGGCATAGGGGAAGACCCAGGGTTCAATGCTTCAACAATGCACCAACAAAACCCTAACTATCGACCCTTTCATCAACACCTATGAAGCAGATGAAGTCTCACCCAAGGTAGAGGCAGGGGTGGTTGCAAGACTCAAATGTTTGCAACCTAGTTGGGACACAGATATGTGATTATACCACTTAACAAAGCACTTAGCAGTTAACATTCATCAGTAATTAACCCTTATTCACATCATAGATCCAAACCCTAATCATAGAAAAACACAGTAATCTACTAGATGTAACACATCTAAGCACTTAGCATATGGAAAAAGATCAGATCTAGCATTTATTCACATCATTTAAGCACTAAGATATCATACTAGATTCATCTAAACATTTATTACTGCACTTAAGCTTAAATTACATACACAAGACAATAACCAGAATGCACAAAGAAACCATAACACAGGATATACGTGGTTCACCCTAGTGTGGGGCTATGTCCACCAACTCTTCATCTTCTTTATTATCTTCTGTCAATCTCCCTGCATGCACAAAGTCTCAGAAACCACTCCACATAGGACAGGAGATCTGTGTGCACCTCACCAGATCCTCCTTCCCCGAGATAATTTTAATCACAAAGACTTCTTACAATCACTTGCACTTAGCTCTGCAAGTCTCAACATACACTATGCACAAAGTCTTTGCAATCACATAGATAGAACTCTAGCACTTCCCATCTTCGAATTTCTTACATCACCTAGCTATCTATTTATACATTTAAAAATGGGCCTAAACATGGTTAAACCCATGGGCTGGCATCCCATACCTATTAGATAAACCCTAATCCCAAAAACTACCCTAAAAAGGGGTTGAGATCCTATGATCTCCTCTTCAACTTGCGCTTCTCCTTTGAACATCCTGTAGATGTCCCAAAAGAGGTCAACCATGACCAAGGATCTCCAAAACTTGGTCAAGGGCCAATATGCACCTATTCCATGGGCTCGAAAAATAGTCTTCCATCTTGGCAGTTTTTCGGGATTTTTTCAGGTTCCAAACTTCTGGGACCATTTTGAGGCCCTAAACGATGTTTTTTAGGGGATTTGGGGCCGAAGTGACTACTTAAGGCACTACCCTGGATCAGTCAAAAAAATTTCTTCTCAATTAGACCTTTCCAACTGTGTATCGAGCGCCCCAAATGGAGATCATATGCAAAAGTTACACCCTCGGGAAGTTGATGTATCAACTACCCCCATCGGGGCCCGCAAACCTTTTGGATTTTCATCTTTTGGGGTTGGGGTTTTGGATTTTACTGATGTTAAAAAGGTATTTGGAGCCTCATTGTAACAATCATACTCTTATGAATGAGAGTATCCATCACATATCTTCTCAGAGATAAGCTACCACCATTCTAGCGAGTCTTTCACTCTATATTTTTACAGTCTCTGTACATTTCTTTCATTAATAGAAATCCTGTATTATTGTATCTCTGTGTTTATGTTTTCATATATGATACATTTATGTTATATTATTGGATATCCATGATATCTCTGTGCATTTATTTATTATATCTTCACTCTCATTTCGTGCCGAAAATAATCCGGATCACATGTCAAGGAAAGGTTTAGGTATAGATATTTCCATGCCTTGCCATGTCTAGGTCTTACCGTTTATAGGAGTGTGTGTGAGAGAGAGGGGGGGGTATACAGAGAGAGAGTGAGAGGAAGGTGGGAAAATATAGGGAAGGGAGGTAGAGAGAGGTAAAGAGAGAAAGGGAGATATTAGGGGAGAGAGAGGGAAGGGGATGCAAAGTGATGGGGAGAGAGGGGGAGATGTAGAAGAGAGAGGGAGAGAGAGGGAGGGAGAGAGAGAGAGAGAGAGAGAGTGGGGTATTAAGAACAAATATAATAGAAAATAGGTGTGTGTGCATGTTGCTAGAACACGTTCACATTCCTAGAATGCGTGTGTTAAATTATAGGTCTGCACCTCTTCCTTATTTTCCTGCATCAACCCATCCATCTGTCAACCTAGTTTTTGCTTAGTTTATTTTCAATGGTGTGTTGAGTCATTTTAATTTGTTTTCATCTTCATATTTATTTTTCATTATTCCCTTTCTCTTTATTAGGTTAATAAAATTCATGGTTTGAATTGAATAAGACACATCACCATAGTTATGTCACTATTGGGTTGCAAACAGGTTAACTAATGCCTTTGATGCAAAAAGACATTGATTGCAATAATTCCTTTATTCTTGCAAACATCATAAAACATGTTGTTTTATGAGTTTTAACGTTCAAAAAATATTTAAAAGTTTGAATTAATATGTGTTGGCACCTCGCATGCATTTTCATCTCTTTGTGCACTCAAGATCATGCATGTGTCCACCATTTTAACAATCATTACAAAATTCGTGCTAAGGATCATGCATGTTTGTACCTTGAGTGGTTATTATTGCAAGATCGTGTCTAATAATTATTGCAGGTGGTAAAGAAACCTGAAACAACACATACATTTGGCCATCACTTCTAGCAGAAGCAAATAAAACATAATGGTTTATCCTCAAGAATGTTGGAAATTGAACAAAACAGAGCTAACAAGGACCAAACAGTTCGAAGCAATCCTAGAAATTAGAGATATATTTATCAGAGGGGAATGGTTCGATTTTATATGTGCTTTCAACGGGAATCACATGGGAGTGTCCATGCTCTTCGCGTAGAATTTTGATGGGTTTTAGAATCATCTCTAGGACACCACCATTCACAAAATAGAGAGGGATTGAAAGTGGGAAAGTGTATGTCAAGAACTATATCAGATAGGGAGGAGAAAAGGCCAACCCAATAGGGCCACTGTCACCTGAACATTCTGAGGATAAAACTATTCCCACTACCATGCAACAAGATAAAACTCCCAAGTAAAAAAAAAGAAGATAGAAGAGGAATAAACCACCTAGTCATGATATTGTTGTAGCAAAATTTGTTCTAGTCGGCACCCTAAGCAAGTTATCCATGGTGTCAAACCATATATCAAAGGAAAAATGTTGAAGATGCAGGAACCTGTGACAGAGGAAATTAATAAAAAATATGAGAAAGAACCCATATATGAAATGATGCCAAGGAAATCCAAACTTTACATTGACCTCAGAAAACCCATTATAGATCAATAACATGGGCTCAAGGATGGAAGAAACATAAAGGCATTGACCAAACCAAAAGAAACTGACAAGGAGATGGAAGACAACCACCAGGTGAAAACTCTGAAATAGAAAAATGATGACCTAAAGAAGAAAATTCAGAGTCTATAGCAACAAAAAAAAGATCTTTAAATGAAGCACACTAAATTAAAAATAAAGTATCAAAATCCATAGAAGAAACATCAAAAAGCGTTGCCTGAATTATTTGAAATACTCTGGTTTTTTTTCCTGTTTTAGTCATTAGATTTTGGCGCGCCTTCCGAACAAATGGAGGTGAATTTTTGAAAAATGAAATACATTTTTGTTGGAATCAATCCCATTCACAAAATAGTCTCTCAATGTTTACACATGTATCATGCCTTGGGAGAATCAAAGAGATATTTGAGGTCGTTTTTCCCAGAAATTCACCAAATGCTCTATTTTTTCCATGTTTTAGTCATTGTCTTTGGGCATGATTTCGAAATAGATAGAGGTTATTTTTTTTTAAATGAAAGAGTTTTTGTTTGGGAACAAGGACATTCACAAAAACCTCTCTCATTTTTTACACATGTATCATAGTTTTGGATAATCGAAGATATATGTGAGGTCATTTTTCCCAGAAATTCACCAAATTTTGGGTGAGTTTTGTTCTACTGTTAACGGTTTGTCTCTAGTTATTGGTGTACATGGGCATCAATGATAAGTCACTTCCAGTGAAAAATTTTGAAGAATTTTGTTATGGAGATTTTCCACTTCATTTATCAGCATTAGTTATAGTTTCACTAATAGAGTTTTGTTTTGGTGTAGTTAAAGCTAATGCTCCCACTTGTAATAAGTTGATTTTTTTTATAAAAACAATTTTTTTTGTTAAGTTTGAATTGATGCGTATGAAATGACACATCAACCCAAATCCTCTCAGTTTTAATAAATACTTACACATTGTAATTAGTCAGTAACAATTAAGTTGTATCTACATGATCTGAATGAAATCTAAAGATTTAGCTTCAAAGTTGAGATCCTAGATAGGTAATCGAACCTCCTCTTGATGAGGATAAATATATAGATCTATGAATGTAAAGAGGGTTTTGTTTTGGAAGATCTAGCATCAGAAATTTGGTTGGAACTTGAAGCAGAAGACTGTTAAGTTTCCTACCTTGCTGAATATAATCTTTGGTGACAGATTGTGTTTTCTTCTCAAATATTTTATGTTTTCTTAATCATATCTAGAAGCAAATTGGAAATGTATGCAAAGTGTTATTTCCCTTCATTTCAGCTATTGTCTTAATGAGATGTTAATTGCTATCCAACCTGATTTCAGCTATTGTTTTCAGTAAATAGTTTATTGTAATACAACTTTATTTGAATGATTTGTGTCAAGATACATGTTTTAGATCATGAATATTATTTCAATTCTGAATTTGCATACATCAAAGTAATAAATTGTATGCTTTCTTGTATTTCTTTGTTTTATTTTTCATATCATTACCTTCTCACCAAATTGCATGCCACTAGCTAAGGGAAACCCTACAGTGATATTTTTGAACAATCCAACCAGGTCTTTTCCCTTGAAAACTTATCTCTCAACTCACCAACAAATTTAATTCATCAAAACCCATCATTCCAACACTTCAGGTGGCCTAGCTCTGCCCTTTAGCAATCAGGTGCAGAACTTAGGACCAACATCTTCTTGTGCCATTGTCGAGGAACATAGTAATGAAGCATCTTTCCCTAGGAGAACAACAATGATCAGTTCTAGCTCTTGATACTAAACAAGAGTTAGACACAAATTTTGACTACAAGTCATTCACCTAGCGACTCCAAAATGAAAAGAGTCCACTAGAGGATGAGCCCACTTGAATGAAAATGAAAAGGTGGAAGGGACATACCAGGTACCAATCCATCATTTTTTTCAAAGAGCTCATATTTTTTTCCATCAGTTCATTTTTGTATTTTCCTTTACGTGTGAAAAGAATCATCTTTTTCGTTGTCTATTCAGATGACCATAATCCAACTATTGTATATCCCTCCTTGAATGAAGAAGATTTTTCCTCTCCTTACATTGTTGATTTTTATATGATTCCTTCACCTCGGCCTCTTGAAAAGGATGATGTATGTATCCAAATTCCTCCTGAAAATGATCAACCATGTAACCATTTTAAAATTAGCTCATTTACCACCCCCTAGGATCATTGTTCCTTCTTGTAACCAACTCATTAAAATTTAGTCTAGGATTAGAGAAGGTTACAAACCTTTGAAGCTTTCTTTTAAAATTCATGATTATCCTCCGAAATTTTTAGATTACCTTCCTAGGTTCAACAAAGAAGACTATGTGTCATCCAAACAACATATGGATGCTTTTGAGCAATTTACATACCTTGTTGATATCATCCATGAGGATATTTTCATGATAACCTTTTGTTAATATTTACATGGGGATGTTGGACTATGGTTCAAACATTTGGCGGCTTATTCGACAGATTCATGGGATGATCTTCATAATGATTTCTCGAAGTACTCGGGTGAGAATAAGTCATATGAATGGTACCTATTTGAGTTTTATGCTCTGAAGAAGGAGAGGGATGAAAATGTCTCCAAGTTTAATAAGAGATTATGCCTCTTCTATCTCAACATGCCTATTGTCATCTAACAATCTGAAGTTTTTGCAAGGGTGTTTTACATCACAGCTCATCATCACCCTGATTTAGTTCTTTATCTCATAGAGAGGAAGTCTTCGTCCTTAGAACAAATGTTTGTTGATTATGAGGAGATTGAGTACAACATTTGAGCTTGTGGAAGGCTCTTAAATCAAGTTTTGGATGAATATTTGGAACAGGAACAAGTTTATGAGAAGTAGAAATCATATTTGGATACATAGGAATCCGAGAAAGGATATGTATAATGAAAATCTGATCCAGGTTTGCATTTTCTTCAGCATATTAATGCATCACTTTCATATTTTTATTCTTCCCCGGATCCTAAAACTAATAAATCAGTTTTTTCTATTTTTGAATCTAATTATATTGATGATTATCATAAGGATGAATTAGTAGAGGATGATGATCAACTTGTTAAGAAACAAATTGTTGGGTCAAAATGTCTTGTTGTTTGTATTCAATATAAACAACCCTTGGTTGTTTATGATGATATTCATAATTTTAGGATTTCAGACTCCTATCAAAGTTTTTCATTACAGAAAAAACATCAACATTCTGAAGAAATATTTTTCAATTGTCCATTCAAGCTTGAAATTTTTCAAACAGATCATGAAGATCATATTTCTGAAGTTCAATCTATAAAGATTTATGACTTTCAAGAGTTTTTTCAAGGAGAAAAAAAAGATCATTGTTATAGTAGTGTTGTTTATGAAGTAGATGATTTGGATAAGGATTACATTTTGGTTGATATGCAGAAGAAAGAAATGCTACCTTTTATTCTCAAAGGCGGGAAATGCTCTGATTCTAGCCATAAATTACAAATCATGTCACAACTAAAATCATGTGCTTTCATCAATAAAATAGAGAACCTGCACGAACATATTAGCCATACAAATAAGATTGAGGAATGCATTGTTGTTCCAAGTCATCTTGTTTTTTATATAATAAATTAGAAAAATTTGTTTCTGTATAATGATATTGAAACACAAGAGTAGAAAATTCAAGAAATCGGTGAGACTGGATGTGACATCATTGAGTGAAAAATAGAAGAAATCGGTAATGGAGAAAAGAAGTTCATTCATTTTGAACAACAAGAAGATAATTCTTATATCATCCCTAGGACAAAAAATATAAAGAGGTAGCCTTCTCCCTTGGTTCATTCGTAGTTTTTTCACGAATTTCTAGATCCAGTGGCCATTTATATGGAGTTGAACTGGAGCAATAAATTTTTTGTCTTTCATTTTGTAAAGCCAGAATTTTACTATAAGTATGGGCTTCCAAATTGTAGAATGATGTTATATTTTTCATTTTCTAATTTCCTAGTTTTTCTTAAACATGGAGTCTAGTTTCAGTTAGTTAATCAGTTTCTCAAGTTACTGCATTGGAAGTTTCACTTCACATGATCAACTAGTTTTCAGCTGAGTAGAGTAGGGGTGTGTTGAATAAACTCGCCATTCAAGCATTTCATTTTCAGATTGTTTATACAGTAGATCAACCACAAGACTCCATAGCCCAATAAAGGAACTTGCGTATAGCTGCAGATCTTATTTTCAGTTGAAATAAGACAGGTAATAGGGATGGTAAACAGAGTAAAGGGATTGGTGGCAGGGGGAAGAAATAAATAACTAAGCCACACAATCTATTTTTTTTATCACCTCATAGGGAAGTGTTATACCTAGATGGAGCTGATGTTAAATCCTAGGTCTACAACTCTTCCTTCTTTTCCTCCATCATCCCATCCATCTGTCAACCTAGTTTATGCTTAGTTTCTTTCCAATGGTGTGTTGAGTAATTTTAATTTGTTTTCATCTTCCTATTTGTTTTTCATCATTTCCTTTCTCTTTATAAGGTTAATACAAGTCATGGTTTGAATTGAATAAGACACATCACCATAGTGATGTCACTATTGGTTTGAAAATAGGTTAACTGAGGCCTTTGATGAAAAAAGACATTGATTGCAAGAATGTCTCTATTCTTACAAACAACAGAAAAAATGTTGTTTTATGAGTTTTAAGATTCATAAAATATTTAAAATTTTGAATTAAGGTGTGTTCGCACCTCACATGCATTTGCATCTCTTTGTGCACTTGAGATGATGCATGTTTCCACCATTTTAACAATCATTACAAATTTTGTGCTAAGGATCATGCATGTTTGTGCCTCCAATGGTTATTATCGCGAGATCGTGTGTAATAATCATTGCAGGTGGTCAAGGAACCCGAAAAAATGCATACATTCGGCCATCACTTCCATCATAAGTAGCTAGAACACAATGGTTTCTCCCCAAGAGCATTGGAAATTAAACAGAACAGAGCCAACAGAGCCCAAACTGTTCGAAGCAATCCTAGAAATCAAAGATATATTTATCAAAGGGGAATGGTTCAATTTTATATTTTCTTTCAATGGGCATCACACATGAGTGGACTTGCTGTTCACACAAAATTTTGTTGGATTTCAGACTCAGCTCGGGGACACCACCATTCAAAAAACAAAGAGATATGGAAAGTAACAAAGTGTATGTTAGGAAATATATCAGACAGAGAGGCGAACATGTCATCCCAACGAGCCCACTGTCACCTGAACATTCTGAGAATAAAACTATGCCCACTACCATGCAACAAGATAGAAATCCCAAGTAAAAAACAAGAAGACAGAAGAGGACTAAACCAGCTAGTCATGAGATTGTTGCAGTAGAAATTGTGCTAGTAGACACCCTAAGCAGGTTCCCCATAGTGTTAAACCATAGATCAAAGGAAAAATATTGAAGATGCAGGAACCTGTGAGAGAGGAAATTGATAAAAATGTTGAGAAAGCACCCATATATGAAATTAGGCCAAGGAAATCCAAACTTTCCATTGACCTCAAAAAACCTATTATAGAGGAAGAACGAGGTCTCAAGAATGGAAGCAAGGTAAATACATTGATCAAACCAAAAGTTGAAGCTGATAGGGAGATGGAATACAACCACTAGGTGCAAACTATGAAACAACAAAATGATTACATGAAGAAGCAAATTCATAGTCTACAACAACAAAAACAAGATCTTGAAATGAAGCATGCTAAATTACAAAGAAATTATCAGAAGTTGTAGAAGAAACACCAAAAGGTGTTGCCCAAATTTTTTGAAATACTCTGGTTTTTTTTCCTATTTAGTCATTGTATTTCAATGCACCTTCAAAACAAATGGAGATGAATTTTTGAAAACAAAAAGTGTTTTTTTGGGGGAACAATTATGTTCATAAAAACATCTCTCCATTTTTATGCATGTGTCATGGTTTGGGAGAATCAAAGAGATATTTGAGGTCATTTTTTCCATAAATTCCTCAAATGCTCTATTTTCCCCCTGTTTTAGTCATTGTCTTTGGACATGCTTTACGAACAAATGGAGGTGAATTTTTTAAAACTGAAAGAGGGTTTTTTAGTAACGGTACCATTCAAAAAAACCTTTCTCATGTTTTACACAGGTATCATGGGTTGGTAGAATCAAAGAGATATTTGAGGCCATTTTTCCCAGAAATTCGCCAAATTATGGGTGAGTTTTGTTCTAGTGTTAAAGGTTTGTCTCCAGTTATTGTCGCAAATGGGAATCAATGCAAAGTCACTACCAGCTACAACTTTTGAATACTTTTTTTATGAATCTTTTCCACTTCAGTTATCAACATTATTTATAGTTTCACTAATAGAGTTTTGTTTTGGTGTAGTTAGATGTAATGATGCCACTTGTAATAAGTTGAGATTTTTATAAAAACAATTTTTTTGTTAAGCTCGAATTGATGAGGAGTATGAACTGACACATCAACCCAAATCCACTCAGTTTGAAGAAATCCTTACACATTGTAATTAGGCAGTAATAGTTAAGTTGTATCTACGAGGTCTTACTGAAATCTAAATATTGAACTTCAAAGTTGAGATCCTAGATAGGTAATATAAGCTCCTCTTGATGAGGATAAATAGATAGATCTATGAATGTAAAGAGGGTTCAATTTTGGGAGATCAAGCATCAAAAGTTTGGCTAGAACTTGAAGCAGAAGACTGTTAGGTTTCCTACCTTGGTGAATATAATCTTTGGTGAGAGATTTTGTTTTCTCCTCAAATATTTCGTGTGTTCTTAATCTTATCTAGATGTAAATTGGAAATGTATGAAAAGTTGTGTTTCCCTTCCTTTCAACTATTGTATCAATGAATTTTTTATTACTATGCAACTTGATTTTAACTATTGTTTTCAGTAAATAGTTTATTGTAATACAACTTTGTTTGTATGATTTGTGTCAAGATACATGTTTTAGATCTGGAATATTATTTCAAGTCTAAATTTTCATACAACAAGTAATAAATTGTATGATTTCTTTTATTTCTTTGTTTTATTCTTCATATCATTACCTTCTCACCAAATTGCATGCTATAAGCTAAGGGAAACCCTATAGTGATATTGTTGAACAGTCCAACTAGATATCTTCCCTTGAAAACTTATCCCTCAATTGACCAACAAACTCAATTCATCAAAACCCATCATTCCTTAACTTGAGGTGGCCTAGCTTTGCCTTTTAGTAGTCAGGTACAGACCTTAGGACCAATAGCGTGAACGTTCCTGGAACATGCGCACATTTCTAGAGAGCATTCACACTCTTAGAAATACATGTGTATTCTTAGGAATGCACACATCTTATTTATAATTCAATATTTTTTGCGCAGGAATGACAACTTTAGCATACGTGTATGTTGACTTGGTTTCCTCAGGTTTAGGTTTGGGATGACAAACATATTGGTTCATTTTGAAAATAGATAAAAACCTCTTTTTTTATGACTAGCTCTCTCGATATCTATTTTTTTGAAATCAATTTTCTATAGGATACTTAAATCCGTTGTTGATGAAACTATATAGTTTTTTTTTTTAATTAATATTGTTTACTATTTTTATCTTCACATATATCAAAATCCTATAATACATACCTATTTTATTTCTGCTATAACTTTTTGTTAGCTTAACCATTTCTAAAATGAGTTATATGCCACACTAGAAGAGATTGATATCTATGATCTAAAAAAAAAAAAAATATTATAATGTTAAGACCCTAGTAGCCTACACTAATGGAAGGTGTTGTAATTTCAAGGATATATTGACTTTCATAATTTAAAAAATATATAAAATTAATATCATAATTTTTTTTTAAATACACCACGTTAGAACAATGGGTTCTCTGCATACAAGTTTTTGGAAGGAAAATCCATCATTAAGGTACTCAACAAATGCACTAATAGAGACATACACCTTATATTTTGCTAGAAAAATAGCATAGCACTATTAGAAAAACTCCACATAGTTATTCACAATTTATATGAATAAAAGTTCTATATTCGGAAAGATAATTCAATTTCCAACGTTTCAGGTTTTTACACCATATTCAAATTCATTGTAAAAGTACCTTGAATAATACCTCTAAGTTAATAGATTGGTGTTTTTCCATGTTTTCATTGCCATAAATGCATCATGAGAGACCATAATTATCTAGCACATGCCTTGGTATTCTCCTAAAAATCATGTGGTGAGGTATTATTCTTTGTAGATCAAATTGATTAATGGTGACATAAGCTATGATATAGGAGATCATGTGAGGGTGGTGGGGGGTTGGAGGTCAAGAGGGTTGTTACGAGGAGGCACTATCGATAGGATACAAAGGTAGATTGGGTCAATCCTTCTGGATCCTTATTGAAGGTATGGGCTCCCATGAGAGACTTGGGAGCCATTATACCACCTCATGCAATGGGAATAACCTAAAGGAGAGGTCGCAAGATCCCTTTGAGAGTTGTGGGATAGAATAGAATTACTAGTCATCTAACAAAAGTAACCTATCTATAAGGAAAGAGTTTGTACCCTATATAAAGATGATGTGATTCCAATGAAAAACATACAAGCTATAGAAGGGACGTGGTAGGGACATAAACATAGTGGAGGGGTCTCTAAGAATCTAGGGTGACCATATGAAAGGAAAAAAAATAAAACAAGGGGAGGCCATAATTATCTAGGACAATAATTCCCTCCTTCCAACACAATAAAAAATAGTACAACATGAAAAGAAATGGAAAAACCTCCTTCTTTACTTCCATTGAAACAGATATATAAGAGATTTAAATTATAAGAGAGAGAGAAATTTTTACTTTGACATTAATTTTCCCTTTATATGTGCATAAATATTTATTGGTAGACAAGAGAGGTGTTTGAGAATGTCTTTAGCCTCCATTAAAGATACAAAACCATAAACACAAAACAATGAGTAAAATACCATGAAAGAGAAACAAGAGTAAATTGGAAGAAGATAATAAATGAGAGAAGAAATAATATTTCACATCCTACTTGAAAACTATTCCCATGAAACAACTTTCAAACCCTATTCTCCATGAGTGTAATGCTTAAGAGAAGAAAAAATGAATGAGATTAGTGATCTTAGACCTTTGTTCCTCTAAAAAAAAATATTTCGAATTTAAAATAATTTATATTATAGAATGATCCAGTTGGATATCGGTGGCCATCCACCTTTTCCAACTCGCTCAAAACAGTTCTCTAGCAATTTTTGCAATTTACTATTTTTAGCAGTTTTTAACTTCTAGGGCCATTTTGAGGGCCTAAATGAAGGTTTTTCAGGATCGATCTCGTCAATAACATCCAAAGACTTTGATTGAGCCCCCCAAATGAATTTCCTCACCGATACCTTTCCAATGAGCTATCGTGCGCCCCAAACAGAGATCGTATTCCAAAGTTACGCCCCCGGGAAGTTGATACACCAAACTATCGAAAATGGGGTCCACAAAACGATTGGCTTTTCATCTTCCGAGGTTAGGGTTTTGGATTTTATTTATGATAAAAAGGCCTTTGGAGCCTCATTGTAAGATCATGTTCTCACAGATGTGAGTAGTCATCACATCTCTTCTCAGAGATAAGCTGCCATCATTCTAGCGAGTCTTTCACTCTATATTTTACAGTCTTTGTACAATTTCTCTCATTAATAGAAAATTGTGTATTACTGTATATCTGTGTTTATGGTTGCATCTATGATACATTTATGTTATAATATTGGATATCCGAGATATCTCTGTACATTTCTTTATTATATCTCCGCTCTCATTTCGTGCCGAAAATAATCCGGATCAGAGAAGCTCATGAAGATGGCAGCAAATGGCTTTGCATTCCACATGTTTTCTCTCAATATCTCTCTTTTTGAAAACTACACTTTCCATAGTTAATTCAATTAGTGGATTTCAAATTCCACAACCGTCTTAATGTTTTAAACTCCATTTACAATGTTAAGATGTGAGGCATGTAATATGTGCATAATTATTATTAATATGTTAGGCATTTTATGGTGAGTATATGAACCTACTATCGATTTAAGATGTAAAATCTCTTGTCATGAAAGCCTCATGGGCTATAAATGAGGCTTCAAAGCACCACCTAGGTCCTATAGAGACTATCTTTGGTCTCTAAGTGTGATATGGGAATCATTAGGATATTGTATGCACGAAGGATGGGTCTCAAGGCCTTGACCATGGTAGGGGAGGAAATCAAGGCCTTTAGACCTTAAATGAAACTTCCAAGGCTTGTGGGCCATGAATGAGGCTTGTAACCACCCCACAAGTTGTAAGGACATCACCAATATATGGTAGTAGAAATTTTGGCTAGGTGGGCATGGAGGGATGTCATAGAAGGTTGCAATTCCAAACATTACCATCCTGATTGATGCACAAAGTGGTAAACTATTCCATGTTTCCTTTATATGAGTTGGGATGCCTTCAGTGCATGAGTTGGACAAGTAGATCCAAGGGGTGAATCATATCTTAGCCATTAAAGTTTCCTTCACATGAACGTAGACACACTTGGGCATAATCAAGTACACTTGGGCATGGTCAAACTGAAAAATCAATTGAACAAACAGATTGTGTAGACTTGGGATGGATCGAGCAGACTTGGGATGACATGGAAAACTCAGGACAAATTGGAGTGACTCAATGAACAATTCATCAATGTGAATAAGGACAATGGATGGCACTCGGGTCCACCTTAGAAAGAATGGGATTGAAATTGCATGACAAGTCTCATATAAAAATTAGGATGCCTCAAAGTGATAAAGAATAATAATAATAATAATAATCCATTCAAGAAGTGTGAGTTCTTTAGTAATGCAAAGTTCACGGTTGTGAACGGTAGGATGAATTGTATTGGCTAAGTGACAAGAAGAAGAAGATGGGACCTATATGGCCTCCGGTTTCTTCAAGGCTTGGATTGATAATTCTTGTTGGCACTTATGCCTTGTGCAATTATAGTCTATAAATGAGTTGTAGGAAGGGAAAATTTTAGGGGATAAATTTTACCCATGGGAGAATTTTCCATGCTTTTCCAAAAATAAGATTCACCAATTTCCAATTTTTCTAAAAATGTTTCACTAAAATTATATAGAATAAAATTATTTTAGCATAAAAATAGCCCAAAATTTATAGAAACTATATAAAATCCTTAGAAATTTGAATATTTTTAAAAAATATCGCCGAACATTTTATATTTTTCATATTAAGGAATAGCAATATTTTCCAAGGTTTATACATTTTCAGATAAATTTCCATCCTCAAAATCATCCCCAGTTGCAGGCAGTTGTTTGCTATCCTTTATTGTACATTGTAACATTCTTCCTATAAATAGAGTTAAGGAATCCACCTTAGGTGACACCTATACTTATGTATCGTGGTTTCTTTACTTGGATGGGTGTTATGTTCCTTGCATTGTTTTCTATTGGCTAAGATAAAATATTGTCTAATTATAAGTATTGCTAGGATGTTTTAAGGATGCAATTGGACGTATGCTTATTGTTGGGTGAACTATGTTGTCTTGGACTTAGTTGTGAATATAACTTGTTGTAGCTTAAAGTGAAGTTATGGGAAGAATTTAAGTGAGAGGCATAGTGTAGTTGTAGTAGGCATAGGTTGTTCAAGCCACTGTGACCAAGGTAAGGCAATGTCAAATAAACAAAGATGATGAAAAGAAAAATTTTAGGCAATACTCTTAGGTTCATGACAAGTGGTTTCAAATCTCCAATTCTTCAAGAAGTTGGTTTGAAAACTTTGTTGAATGCTCTTCACCATGTTTTAAAAGGAAACTATAGGTTGGGAAGGTGGTTTGATTGGTTTGAGACAACTTCATGATCATCCTTTTGCAAGGAAGTTGCTTGGAAGTCTTGGGAACTCATGGAGTAAACATCTAGCAGCACAACTATTATAGTGACCCCTCCTTGTTCAAAACATTTCCAGGAGGTATTGGAGATTGGATGAAGGCGGAGGTTGACACTATTCTATTTCTATAGGTTGTGGTCAGTCTAGGAGTATATTGGTTGAGTCTCTAATCACACCTTAGCATTCATTTCAGCCAAGCAAATATGCACATTGTAGTCATAGAGGACACATATCAAAGTTTCTTGGGTTCAAGTGCAATTGAGCCTAGAAATTCCCCATAGACCTTTTGAAGATGGTAGTTCTTAGTACCCATTGGCAAGCCACTTTAACTCGGGATAGAAATAATGTTTATTCTTGTTGCAGTTCATTTCCTGTAACAAGTTTTGAATAGCAAGCTTCTATGGATGGAAGGGAGAGGCCCTTCTTGGAGGAGTCTTTGCAGCAAATAACCTCCTTTGCAAGAAACCAAGGAAAAAATCCCAATCAACTTTTTTACATGGATTTAATCATCAACAAAAGGACAATACATGCATCGGTGGATTCTAGTGCCTCACACAACTTCTTGAATAAAGATTTGGAAAGTGAAATCCAACTTAGAGTTGGATCAAGAGGTGCTTTAGTCAAGGTGGTAAATTCTAAGGCTAAGGAAACAATTGGGGTCACATCCATAGTTCACATAAAATTTGGTCAAATGGAAGGTCCATGTATACTTTACAAAATTGTATATGGATGACTTTGAAGTCATTCTTGAGAAAGAGTTTCTAAAGAGAACTTAGTCAATTTTCATGCCATTTGTGGACAAGTGAGTGATGCTTGGTGGAAGAAAGACTTGTGTTTTGCACACAAAATTAGGGTAGCAATATGGAAGGGTGTGGATTGTATCTACATTGAACATGAAGAGGGAATCCAAGATAATAGAGTCACGAATTTTTACAACAATTGTTATAGTAGTGGATGAGGGTGGACTGGGGATGCATGTTTGACCAACTTTTTCCAATGTGTTGAAAGAATTTGCAAATTGGATGTCTAATTATTTTCCTAAAGTGTTCCCACCTAGATTCATGATTGACCATCGTATTGGTCTTGAATGGATCTCCCTATCAACTTTATGGACCCAATTTGGAAGAGTTGAGGAAACAATTAACTAATCTTATTGATGTTGGTTTAAACAAGCCTCTAAGGTCACCGTATGAAGCATCATTCCTCTTCCAAAAGAAGAAGGGAACCCAAGAGTTGAGGATGTGCTTGGACTATCATTAATTGAACAAACACCATAAAAAACTAATACCCCTTACATTTGGTTGTGTATTTATTTGACAAGTTGGCTAAGGCCAAGGTTTTCTCAAAGCTAGACTTGAGGGAGTAATAATACCAAGTGCGGATTACAGTAGGAGATGAGGAAAATATAGCCATGGTGACAAGGTATGGAAGTGTTGAATTTATTTTTATGCCTATTGGTTTGTGCAATGCTCCAACTACCTTTTGCACCTTGATGAACAATGTTTCAAACCATTCTTGGATAAGTCAATGGTTGTCTACCTAGATGACATTATGGTGTTCAGTGAGAACATGGAAGACCATATGATTAATTTGATAGAATTGTTTGAGGCACCAAGTTAGAACCAATTGTACTTGAAGAAGTCCAAGTGTGTCTTTGGGAAGACCAAATTTCCATTCTTGGGTTGGCATTGGATTGGATAAGGATGCATCCACATGGATCTTGTGAAGATAGGGTAGTTGAGGATTGGAAAAAAACCAGGAATAGTTCATGAGGCAAGGATTTGGGCCTTGGTTTGGCTAACTACTACCATATATTTGTTGAAGGTTAGTATAAGATTTCGACTCCAATTAATGACTTGTTGAAAAAAATAACTTTGTGGAATTGGATGGAGAAGGGCTAGGAAACATTTTGCAAACTAAAGCATAGACTTATGTCAGCACCTATGTTGAAGTTTCTAGACTTTGAGTAGTCATTTAAGTGCAAATAGATGCTTCAATTTTTTCCATTGGAGGGTGTTTTTCATAGGAAGGTCACCCAGTGGCCTATGAGAGAAGAAAGTTACATAATTGCGGACAGAGGTACCCTGTGTCATGAGAAAGAGAGGAACGCAGTTGTACATTGCCTAAAATAATGGAGGCACTACTTGTTAGGAAAACCATTTTTTTTAATATCGATAATGTGGCAATAAGTTACTTTGCCACCCAACCAAAGTTTTCACCCTGGCACGTACGATGGTAATAATTCTTGGAAGATTTTGACATGACCATTGAGTATCACCTAGATGAGTTGAACATTGTAGTGAATGCCTTGAGTAGGAAGGAACAACTTATATCCTTAGATGAGGACAATTTCCTAGTGCCCATGGATAGTCAAGAACAAGTTCTCATAGACTTGAAAACATATATCAAACATGGATTACACAAGGATCCCATAACTTTGAATATCATGAAGCAGGTGAAGGAAGGAAAAAAGGGAATTTTTGGATGGACAATGGGATTTTATACTTTGGTGATCGTTTATATGTGCCTAAGTCATCTAACCTTTAAAAGGATAATACATGCATCAATTAATGTATCAATCCAGATCGAGTTATCATCCACAGACAGATGGGAAAAAAAAATGTATCAATTACATTTTGGAGGATTATCTAAGGAATTTTCTTCATGCATTTTAACACTCGAAAATTTCTTTGGGATGCATCAAATAAAACCCCGAGGTAACTGTTTCAACCAACTTTAGATTGTATTCTGACCTATACAACCATAGAGGTCTCTCTCATATGCCTAATGACTAGTAATAACTCAATGGTTTGATCAATAAAGGCACAAAGGTTAGATTCTACAATAGGACATGTTTGTTTTTGTTTTAAAATGGTTGGTAGGAAAAACAAGGAAAATGCACCATTGGAAAATGGAGTCAGGGCCTGAATTTCAATATGTTTATAGTCAAGAGCTGGTTGGTTTCTTCCTATAGATTTAAGGCAAAATAGGTGCTATGATCATCAATTAAATGATGTGATATGACAGATGGAAAGGAGAAGAAATCCCACTACACTATAGGAATCAATCAATGGATTAATATCCAGTGCATCTTTAGAATAAAGTACACAAATATTAATTACTAAACAAAGCATCAAATGAAGATGAATTCTGTAAAAGTAACCATTTACACATAACAAACATCATTAGTGTGAAAGGAGCATAAAACACGGATGAATTCCTACCACTTATTCTCATACAATTCTAGTAGAAAAACATAATCACGGAAATGATATACAAGAAACACATACTGAACATAAACACCGTGATGAATCTCAAATTTCAGAAAAAAGAAACTTATGCATTAACTTCAAAGAAATAAACAAGTTTTTTCTTCGCCCATGTAATAGTCCTCCCCCTTCCCCAAGAGAGTCCCCCCCTCTTTTAATATAAAATTACATCAATCATATCTTTAAGAGGTCGAATCCTACTCCATGCATCGGATTCTATGCCTTAGAGACAAGTGACAAACATAAAATCCAACTAATTTCTTGATTCCTAGAAATTGTCTTTTAGAATAAATGCAACTGCAACCAGCTCATTGCATGGAGATTTAGTGGAGCCAAATCTTAGGTACAAGTGTCCCTTGGTATCTAAATATTCTCTGAAAATCCATTCGAACCTCCTTAGACAGGTGGCAGTCCTCCTATAGCTCGTATTTACCAAACTATTAGCGTTTGCAGCGCAATTTCAGGATTCACTGCAAACTTCCCTATAAGTGATGATTTCCACTTTTCTCCAAAAATACGAATTGGTTCAGGCTGAGTTTTGGTCAACAAGTTAATGATATTACTATTCATATCCAAAAAAACTTTCAGAAGAACCCATACTAACATTTAAAAGTTATGATAAAAATATGATTTTTCCGTGTACTAGGTGATTTTGCAGTGCACATTGAATTTTGTAGCGCACAGTGAGTTTTGTAGCACGTAGTGAGTTTTGCAGTGCATAGTTGCAAATGGAAATGAAAATAAGAAATGATAAAGCTTCCTTTTGAAACCGACCCTTGGAGATGGTGGATGATACCAGGCACTAAAACAAATATTGGTGTTAACATGCATGGCTTTGCAAACTGCTGACAAACCTCTAACCTTAGATATGAAAATCATGGTGCTAACATATGGATCCAATGGGGATTCTATCCTCCCTGTGAGGTATAAAACAATAGTAGGACCAGGTGCCTTATCCATATGAAACCCAATGATAATCCAAGCCAAATCTACTGCTCCAAACTGAAAACTGAAAACTCATGCTGAAAATTAAAACTAGAAATTGTTGAAAGAAATGTTCATAGTAATGAGCTTATTCACACTCATAACTACCCTACTTTATTAAGCACAAATGTCAAATCAAGTGATTTCATGCTTCCATTAAAGCTATTCAAGTAAGTGGTTTCTTAACTGCATCTTGCTTTGAGCTCCTTCGGTCGTAAAGTCAAAACTGAAATTGGACAAGTTATTCCACCATATGAAACTATTTCCATGTTTAAACATTACATAGATAATTTCCATTGAATATTCTAACAGAGCTACAAAAGGGTCCTTGAGAGGATAAACAACTGTCACTTCCTTATCACCAACAATGAGATCATCTTTAAATGGTTCTTTCTGACTGTTCACATTGTCTATGTCATAAAAAAAAAATTAACAGCACTTGTATTTTGACATGAAGGTTGCTTGTTGGCTGAAAATTCATTTTCTACAAGAAGAATAAACCTCGGAGTACTAAACTTAGGCATAAGGTCATAGTACTTGTAACAGTGAGCCATTGCAGTATGATATCCTAATTTATACTACTCTGAATCAACGAGTAGTGTTTCATGTGTTTTCGTTTCATTCTCTTCTTTTTCTATCTCAAGTTCCATAAGGAGATTCTGTAAACATTATAACTTTTCCTAATGACTAAGGATGTGACACGAATCCAAATAAGATAATAACAAGGAACGAAAATCTTCTCACCAATGATGCTTAGAAGACAAATCAATCCATTTTCTAAAATTTTGAAAAGAAACAAGGTCTGCCACCAACCTTGTTCTTCTCTTTGATGAAGTACCTAGATCGAAAGCTAATCTTGTCATTTTGAAGACAAGAAACTCTTCATACCCTGATCTCTTTGAACAATGAAGTTGTCGTGAAAACTTTAGCTCTGGATTCTTCTACAAGTGGAATCACCTTCCAATTGATTTTCTGATGTGTGGAGTCGCCAGAGAAGAAATACAACCAATATGTGTCTAAGTGTCTACTGCTCTCAAACCTTAGAACTAAAACAATCTTGTCCTTCCCAAGGACAATAATAGCAATCGCTCCCCAACAACAACGCCAAAATGTTAACACTCAGAAATTTCTTTGTTTTGTATCAAAGAAAACCCCAAGGTAACTATTTCAACCAACTTTAGATTGTATTATGACCTATACAACCAGAGAGGTCTCTCTCAGATGTCTAATGACTGGTAATAACTCAAGGGTTTCATCAATAAAGGCACAGAGGTCAGATTTTGCAGTAGGACAGGTTTGTTTTTGTTTTTAAATGGTTGGTAGGACAAACAAGGAAAAGGTACCATTGGGCAATGGATTAAAGGCATTTCAATGTTTTTACAGTCAACGACTACTTGGTTTCTTCCTACATATTTAAGGAAAAATAGGTGCTATGGTCAATAAATAAATTATGTGATATGAGAGATGGAAAGGAGAAGAAATACCACTACACTACATGCATCAATCAATGGATGAATCTCTAGTGCAGCTTTATAAGAAAGGACACAAATATTAATTACTAAACAAAGCATCAAATGAATATGAATTCTGTAAAAGTAACCATTTACACATAACAAGCATCATCAGTGTGAAAGGAGCATCAAACATGGATGAATTCCTACCACTTACTCTCATAAAATGCTAGAAGAAAAATATAATCATGGAAATGATATACAAGAAACACATATTGAACATAAGCACCATGATGAATCTCAAATTTCAGAAAAAGAAACTTATGCATTAACTTCAAAGAAATAAACAAGTTTTTTCTTTGCCCATACAATAGTCCTCCCCCTTCCACAAGAGAGAGCCCCCCCCCACCTTTTAATACAAAATTACATCAATAATATCTTTAGTATGTCTAATCCTACTCCATGCATCAGATTCTATGCCTTAGAGACATGTGGCAAACAGAAAATCCAACTAATTCCTTGATTCCTGGAAACTGTCTTTTATAATAAATACAACTGCAGCCAACTCATTGCATGGAGATTTAGTGGAGGTTAATATTAGGTACAATTGTCCCTTGGTATATAAATACTCTCTGAGAACCCATTTGAACCTCCTTAGAAATGTGGAATCCCCCTGTAGCGCGGATTTATCAAATCGTTAGCGTTTGCAGCCAAATTTCAGGATTCACTGCAAACTTCTTTGTAGGTGATGATTTCCACTTTTATTTAAAACTATAAACTAGGACAGGCTGATTTTTGGTCAGCAATTCAATGATATTACTATTCATCTCCAAAAAAAAATTCAAAAGAACACAGATCGACATTTAAAAGTTATGATAAAAATACGACTTTTCTGTGTACCAGGTGATTTTGCAGCGCGCAGTGAGTTTTGTACTGCACAATGATTTTTGCAATGCACAGTTTCAAATGGAAATGAAAATAAGAAATGATAAAGCTTCCTTTTGAAACCGACCCTTGGAGATGTTGGATGATGCCAAGCGCTAAAAACAATATCGGTGCTAATAGGCATGACTTTGCAAACTGTTGAAAAACCTCTAACCTTAGCTATGAAAATCATGGTGTTAACAATGCCAACCAATAAAATTTACTACAGTTGTTGGAAGAAACCAAATTCAATTACAACAAGAAAAATAGTTATGTGACTATCTTTCAGGTCTATCTTTCCATCTAACAAAGTATGCATGCCTTTGATTTTTACCAAAGGAGGATGTCTTATGTGCAAGTATCTCCTCCACTTCCATCTCTAGTGTGTCTATGATCAACACAAGCTCTAGATGGTGTCACTCTGCTAGGATCACCTTCATCAATCATATAAGGATTCAATTGACTAATGTGGAAAATTGGATGGTGAGCTCTCATGTGGCTTGAAAACTCCAATATGTAAGTGACATTTCCATTCTTATCAAGTACCTTGAACGGTCCTTCAAATTGTCACAACAAAGCACTAGACATGCCACTTGGTGGCTTGGAATACTCTCTTCCAAACTTAAGTAAGACCAAGTCGCCAACTTGAAACTTTGTCTCCCTCCTATCATGGTCCACCCAATGCTTCACCATTTCTATTATGCTTGTCAATTGAATGTGAGCCATCTCCAATATGTCTTTCCATCGTTTCATGAACCCCAACACTGATGGGTTGCACCCATAGTAGCCTCATAGAACTATGTCTGGGTGTACAAGCCAGACATGTGGACCTAAGGGGAAAATCATCCCTTAGTCATCAGAGTTTCCTTCAAATGGACTTAGATGCAATCAGACACACTTTGGCATAGTTGAGTGTACTTGAGTATGCTCAGAAAAATGGATCGATCTGATGGATGGACTAAGTGGACTTAGGATGGATTGAGTCGACTTGGTACAAGTTGAGTAGACTCGAGATGAATAGGAATAACTCAAAGGGACAAGATGACACTTGGTTCCACCTTAGAATGAAGGGGCTTGCAAGTGTACATAAAGTATTATATAAAAAGGAGGATGCCTCAAAGCACTAAATAATAAGAAGAAGAAAAATACATTCAAGGAGTGTAGGGAGTTTTGTGGTTGTGACAAGTTTAGGGTTGGGCATAGTAGGAAAAATTGTACTAGTTGAGCGATGAGAAGAAGAAGACATGACGTGTAAGAGGCATGCCCACAGTTGCTTCAGGGGTTGGGATTGAGAGTCCTTGTTAACAATTTTTCCTTTTGCAATTGTAGTCTATAAACAAACCGAAAGTAGTTGGTTTTGCTCCTTTGTTGTATATTGTAACATTCTTCTTATAAATCAATTTAAGGCATCCACCTTGTGTCCCACCTATACTTGTGAATATGGTTTCTTTACTTGGATGGATCTTATGTTCCTTACGTTTCTTTTTATTGGTTAAGTTATAATATTGTCCAAGCATAAGTATCGTTGGGATATTTTAAGGTTGTGGTTGGATGTATGCCTACTATTGAGTGAACTAGGTTTTGTTGGACTTAGTTGTGCTCCTAATTTGTTGTAACTTAAAGAAAAGTTATGGACGTACTTTAATTTAAGAAGCATAGTCTAGTTGTAGTAGGCGCAAGTTGGTCAATCCATTGTGGTCAAGAAAAGGCAATGTTGCATGACTAGAAAAAACAAAAATAAAAAAAATTGGAAAAGACTCTTAGGTCCATGACAAAGACCCTCTAGATGGGATTTTTTTGTGTCCAAGTGAGATATAGATTTCATTAAGAGGTTTTGGACACCAAATATGGATCTTGAGGCCTTCACTATAGTTAAAGAAGAAAAATAAAGACTTTAAACCCTAAATAAAGTTATTACAACCACGAATAAAACCTAAAAACAACACACAAACCTTCTTAAAAAAAATTTATAATCTCAAAATGTGATATAACTATCATTAAAAAAAAATTACTCTTCAAATCTAGATATTGAAAAATAACCTACCTAATGATATACTTTGAAAAACATATTAAAAAACAACATGATATAATATATTTATTCAATATCAAACTTTAATTTCACATGTTGATTTAATATCAAAGCATTTCCTCTTCATATATTCACATATCAACGTTTCTCCTCCCCATGTGATATGTAATATCATACTTCCGTTTTTCCATAGATTGGAATGAGTTGGGCATTTAAATATCAAATCTTATCTTCTCCATAATTTCTCACATTAATATAAAAATGAGAACTTATCTTCTCCATAATTGCACACATTGCTTTAATATCAAAGCTTATCATGCTTTGGCTTCATATTTATCCACTTATTCTTATGTTCTCTATAATTGCACACATTAGCTTAATATCAAAGCTTATCATGCTTTGGTTTAGTATCGAAGCTCATCATGCGTTGGCTTCATTTATCCACTTATTTTACGTGAAAAATGAGCTGCATTTAATTATTATGCCATGCCAACGAGTGGTACACAAGTTTGTTTCACATTCTTTTTATTTTAATTGAGTAAAATTACAAGGTATCTAAATGGACACACAATCTTTAATTATATTTGATGATATGATTTGATTCGAATCAATTCTAACAATGCAGCCCACGGTATCATCTCTTTCTTCTATGCCCCATTGCCCATTGTCATTCATTGACGTTCATTTGTTTATACCATCCAACATCATCATCCACATCGTACTCTTGGGCACTCAAAAAATTACGGATAAAGAAAATTATGCATCATTCATTAAGTTGATGCTCGGTATGTACCATGTTTTTTTGTTTCTTGGGTGGATATCATATTTTTTACTATGTTAAAAACCTAGTTTTTTTTTAGGGTTATGGTATTTTGTATTATTTATTTATATGAAAAAGTTGTAAGTGAATAAGAATTATTATTGAGAGTTAAAGAATTTTTTTGGAAGATGAATCCAATCCTCATAGATATGTATATCATATTAATAAAATATATTCCACTATGATCTTCATTCATGTACATTCTAACAGTGGTATTAAAGTGTTTGTCATGCATGAATTAAGCTATGGTAGTTGTTCATAGTGCAAAAGGCAATGGGTGTAGTATTCACCACGCATTGAGCATGGAGTGGATGATGTGGAAAGGTGATTTTAACATGGGTTAAACATACCCCACACGATTGGTTGGTTATTGTGTGGAAAAATCAAAGGGACATTGTAAAGGGTATTCTCCACATTTTTACAAAGCATAAGATTCCATCATGGGATATTGCCTATGGTTACACAGCGTACAAGCAGGTACACACTAAACTTGCAGTTTATTAGAGAGCACACCTGGACTTTGAGTGATGAGTAGAGTTGGGAATTGAGGAATGGTAAGTCGATTGAGATTATTGTTGCAGGGAATCAAAGAGGCCATTGCAAATGTGTTTGCTGCAATAATTAATAACCAAGCAATTTCTAGGTGAGATGAAGTGCATATGGTCTAATAATGAGTTAATCAATGACTAGTGGGTATCAACCAGTGATCCAAGATAAGGGATTTCAATATGATACAAAAAAAAAAATCAAACAGCTTGTCCATTATAATTTTTATTGTTTTAAGTACATTGTGGTCATAAACACTTCAAAAGGAGATTAAACAAGACCTCATGTAGAATGGTGATTTCTTCGTGCATTCATCAGCCATTCTCCATTTAGGAAAACCACATGCAAAAAATAATTCTATATATTTTTCTTACTCAATCAAACAAATATTTATAGTTGAAGTTTTTCCTCAATAACATAACTCATGAGCGAATCTCTCAACCACACACACATAAATAGGATGTGATAGTAGTTGGAGAAGATCTTCCCACAACCAGCTAGATCTAGAAAACCCAAACCAATCTCTAAGTAAGCATTAATTTTAACACCCTCCCTTAATGCTTACATCACAAATAACAATATTGAAATCACATAAAATTATTTTTGAAAACTTTGATCTATGTCTGATCTGGTCTTCATCAACATTTCTACCCACTCTAAAATCTCATAGACTACGGTCTTTCTCAATCATCAAATTCGAGCTACCACTTGATCCATTTAAGATACAATTGCTTTTGACCATCAATGACATATTTGCAGGACAGATGATTCTCGACTACCCTGAAAAATAGTCTCGATAATGAATCACTCTATGAACATACTTCCATCTGTGAAAATACAACGAACTATATATATCGACAGTTATATAGGAAAGTAGTCTAGATATTGAATGTATCCAACAGTCAATCATACAACTTGACCTTTTTTCACGTATACACAAAGATAACATGTAACCATTGTTTATGGAGCACCGAAGCACAACAAGAACCTCCAACTTAAAGCATAGTTTAGACATACTCAAACTAGTAATGTGTTCTTTTGGCACCAAATTATGTCAAAAACTATTGACTTAAATTATGTTACTCTATTTTATGAGTGGTATTACATCAAATAATTTTACAAATAAAACATAGCGCTACTCACTCTACTTTAAAAATATAAATCCAATGACACACAACAATATAACAAAGATTGTTGTCATATGCTCAAAGCACCCAACACTTATGCCACACAAGCACATCATCCTTTATGCAATACTCTCACTAAAAAAACTTTGACATGGCTACTATAGTGAAAAACAGGTTGACAAAATAATCAAATCTCCAAAAAAGTGAACTTTCTCTTAACCCTCACACCATCCACCCAAAACTCATAACTCTTCACATATGTACAAAGGTTTTGATCTTTTCATAACTCTAAATTTAATCCAAAAATCTATATTAGAAATCAATAAAATCCCCATCACTAATTTATTTAATATTAATAAAGCGGTTGATTGACATTGTGCTGGTACTTTGGAATTTCGACTGAAATCATTGAATATTGGCCATTTATGAACACGTCTCCATGATCTTGGCACGTAGAACATGAAATTTCATAATATGGATTCGAACTATTATGATCTTCGCAACTTTCATCAACTGTAACAAAATCTACCTACCCACGTGATTGAAAGGTTGAGCCCTCACCAAGAAATTTTTCGATATCTCGAAGATCTTTGAACGATCAGAATCGTAGTTCATTGGATTTGAAGGATGCATATTAACACACATAATAGTACACTCTTGTAGCAATCAATCACACAACACATAATGTACTCTCACCCACGTATTCACAATGGAAACTATATACTCTCACACATTCCAGTGGAAACTATATACTCTCACACATTCCTGGTCACTCTCGTGAGGGAGTTACACCAAGAAATCCTAGCTCTAATACCAATTTAGGAAAACAACATGCACAGAAAAATTCTATATATTTTTATTACTCAATAAAACATATATTTATATATGAAGGTTTCTCTCAATAGCATAACAAACTTATGAGGGAATCTCTCAACCACACACACATAAATAGGATCTGATAGTTGGAGAAGATCTTACCACAACAAACTAGATCTAGCAAACCCAAGCCAATCTCTAAGTAAGAATTAATCCTAACACCTCCACTCCTCTTCATAAAGGGGAATATAGATGTTTAAATGACACTGACTTATCCACGATGACTTCGATTTACTCAAAAGTGAGACATATCATGGTTTGTATTTGGTTTATAATGCTATTGTATATGACAATTTGACCAATCATGTAGATACTTCAACAGAGCTATTTCTCTAGATGACACGTTTTCTCTTGCATGGATAGGTTTTGGAAATGGATTTGTTGCTAAAGATGAAAGTGATCAAGCAAGGGTTGTTTTTCCAACATGTGCTCGAGGGTGAAATTTATCTACATTAAATATTGGGTTGGAGTACAAGCAAACACACAACACTACCTCCACTCAGTGACTCCCTCTTAACCCTATATACACTTCTCGTTTTGAGTAATCTTTCGCTATAGGTTGTCACCCTTCAACAAAAGGAAGCACAAGTGGTTTCAAGCATGCATTCCATTCTCATATATGTGGATCACTCAATTCAAGGTTGAAGATATCCTCATACGACGTAATTACTCCCAATATTTTTGAATCTCCTTGCACAGATAGAACCTTATCAGTCAAAATATCACGTGCTTTTATATGCTCACCTTCACTATAGATCATACTTTCATAGATTAATTGTTACCAGACAAATTTTGAATAAAGGCATTACAATCGTCCACCAAGTCACGTCCAAATATTCTCTTCATAAGATATGTCTCGCTCTTTCCTTCCTCAACTTTTCTCTCATACTGGATATCCACATAGGCATGAAATGAGATGGCATTCATCTACTCTGATGGGTTGGTGTTGATTTATCATCTAGAGTTCTTCTATGTGGCCCTAAAATCCATTTGAGTTGGGGATTGTTCTTGTTCATGATAGATTTCAGGAGTTCCCTTATCTCCCTTGTCCTTTCATCTTTTTCCAAGTGTAGAAATCAAGTCATTGGTAGCATTGTGAGAATGCACCCCCTTTTCATTCAATAATGGGAAGCTTCACATTTATATGGTCGGTGTATTCTCATTGTTTGTTTCTTCTTGGTTGTCTCCAATTCTTTTAATAAACCCTAATTATTCATGTGGAGAGGTGCATTGGATATTTTTGAATCAATGATTTTGACACCTAGATAAGGAATATTAGTTCTTATTTCCACAAGTTTAATGGAATTATTCTTGAAATCTTGGTTGTATTTGTTGCAAGTAAAAGAAATTTACTTTAGCACAAGAAAATTGAATGTTCCAAAGGCCATTGAATTTCATATTGTAAGCTTTGATAGCACATCCAATCTTGAATATCAATTCAACTATAGAATCAAGAATGATTGTAACATTCAAATAATCTTTTTGTAAGTTTCAAGAATAATATCAGTGATTGACAATAAGGCTTCAAGTTTCAAAGTCGTATCAATCGAGTAAGAACAAGTGAACCGGATTCAGAGCCATATTCCATCAGCATGATTTGATTTGTGGTCTTCCTTAAACCACCATTTAGTAGAAGACTTATAGCTTCTACTAGACAACAGTTTGTGGTCATCTTTAAACCACCATTTGAGAGAACTTCCAATTAGAAGAAGACATAAAATTCTAGCTAATTAGGAAATGTTCCACGAACCACAGAGTCTTAGAGCCAAATTCCAGAGTTTGTGGTCTTCCTCAAACCACCATTTAGTAGAGGACATCAACTTTTATTAGCCATTTGGTTTGTGTTCATCCCAAAACCACCACATTCAAAGAGCACATTCATCCATATGCAGCTATACACTTCTAGATTTCAACTCTCTGGTTGGACTCACATACACCCCTTTGGATTAAGGGGGGGGGGGGAGGAATGTTGGAAACGTAATCCTCTAGGGTTATGAAATTTTGTATTATTCACTTGAGAAGGAATATGAAAAGTCACAAGTGAATAGAAATTGTCATAAGGAGTCCAAGAGTCATCTTGGAAGATGAATCCAAAGGTCATAGAACATGTATTTATATGTGTATAACATTAATAAAATATATTCTACGCTAATCTTCATTTATGTGCATTCTAATACACTATCTAACGAATAGGATGAAAATGACACACTGCCAATCATTAACTTAATGACTAATGCATATCACACGCCATCATAAACACCCAATAACACAATAAGCAAAAATTACCATCTATCAAAATATAACTCACACTTATCCCAACATATAAATAATAAGTGATGCCCACATGGTTTTGTCAATTATTATTTGGTAGATCCACCAATAACGTATTTTAGTGTGATGCACACTTACCACTAAATTATAAAACAATGCCCCTCACTCGTTCAAACAAAGCAATAACATTTAATCTGGAAAATTTATGATGCATCTTTTCCTTTTATTTTCATAATCTTTGAAAAAATTCAAAGATCTTCATGCACATAAAGATCATTAATTTCATGATATATCAATAATTAGTTCTAGAGTTCTTGCTACCAAAAAAGGTCATTATTATATTTTAAATCGGGGTCCATGGCACACTAATGATGAATCAAGTTTAAAGAGGAAGAGCCTTAAATGAGATATATTTGATAAAGTATTAAAATGCATTATTAACTTTTTCTAAAAATGATTGAGACGTACGAATTCCATATCATTAAATCTGATGAGATATATTGATAAAGTATTAAAATGCATTATTAACTTTAAAAAAATGATGGAGACGTACGAATTCGATATCATTAAATCTGAATTGTTGTTAGAGTTAAAGAGAAATATATCCCACTAAAAATTTTGATATCATTTATTTTTTTATTTAAAATATTTTTGTATATATGTTTAATATAATTGATAAATTGAAAGACCAAGAATAAACATTACAATTGGAATTTAGGATTTTTTTTGGATAAGAGATTATGAGTCTCTATCATTGGCATAGAGGGATTATAGCGATCGATAAATCGTTGACCTGGTATTAGATTATGCATTGACCATAAATATTTTCATATTGTCTATTGTTGGAATAAGGGAAGTGAAAACATCGATTTTTATATAATAAAGGTATCATGTTTGTCAAGATCTTATTGGACAACGGATTGGAGGTCTTATTGTCGCCATCGCTATTCCCAATGTTAAATATGTTGGCATATCCAAAGTATTTGGTAGTATATGGTCTTTTTGAATCATATATTTTATTATACATTGGTCGAAGGTGGATTAATGCTAGCATTAGCTCGAATGTTTCCCTTTACATTTTCTGCTGGGTAGAATACATTCTCTACCATATTACTATGTGTGATTTTTTCTTTATTGTTGTGTGCTTCGAGAGAACAGGCCTGCCATGCTACATATTTTCTTAAATGCTTGCACAGGCCTACGCCCTTCGATGGTCCTAACAGTCTTAATTGTTTACCTAACATCTCTGGTAGTCTTAAGTGTTAATTGTACAGATGTGTTGCAATACAGTTTCGTTCATGGCCGACATCATTGCTCGAGTGCTCGATCCTTGTTCGCTGCTTCGTTCCATGATTTTGGTTCTTGTTTGATTCAACTTTGCAAAGTTGAGGTCATGCACTTGTAGTTCGAGCTCTTCGTGGTTGTTCACTGGTTTGTTATTCTTCAACTTTGCAAGTTATTGGACCTCCTGTTGCGGTTTGCATTTTTTGGGGCTGAGCTCTTGTCATCCTTTGTTGACGGGTAAGTTTCCATGTTGTTGTTGTTTTTCAATGGTGGGAGTCCCTGCCTCCAAATTCTGTTGCAGACCATCTTTGTCTGTTCTCTTAGTTTTTATTCCTGGAAACCATGTGTCTTCATATGTCGACTGTCACATCCATATCTTTTCTGAAAATTGCAATGTAGAGGGCTTTACGAAAAGTAGTTGGGAGCTATCAGAAGAGGGAACCATTTGGCGGGGTGTAGACGTAGGGTATGCTTTTATTCTATGGGTCGAAAAAATGCGTCTACCTATTCTCTTTCTGCTGAGTAAAGTTGTGCTTTTATTTATTTGTGTTATTTCTTCTGTTTGGTTCAGTTTTCGGTGTTGATGTATTTTCTTCTCATCTTCTATGGGGACTAGGGGGAATTCAAATTGAGAAGAAGAAGGTTGAAAGATACATATGGGGATTGGTACCCTATTTTTCTTTCCTTTTTTATTTTGCTACCTTTTATTTTTTTCCCCTGCTTTTCTCTGTTTTCATAAAAAATTGAAAATATGTAGCAAACAACTTCAAAATGATAATTGAAGAGATGAAAGAAGTAATATATGTTGAGTCATATGAAATAGATCCACAGTCCATTATACATGACAACATTGACGTGGTTTTGCATAGCAATGGGCTTTTTAGATTGGATACATTCTCATATATTGTCGGGGATTGCTTTTTCGATACATTCCAGGTTCTATTTCATTTCCGTTATTCATCGACCAAGCTGCGCAATGGATTGATAGATTATTTCTTGACCTATTTTTAAAATGGCAATGTTGAGGCTTTGCAGTCCTATGAATACGAACTAGAATCTGATTTTCTTCGGCAGATACATGGAATACATGATGTCGCTACGTATTTTTCAAAGATGTGGTTGTCTGCATCTCCATTTCTGCTTGCGGATGAGAGGGGACTTTGGGGAGATACATTATGTATATGGTGGTTGTCTAACTAGATGAATATATCAGTTGGAATATGGTCATTGACAAGAAAAACAAGATATCTACTATTCAACAAAACTGCATCTGGCAATCCATATTGCATCTTGTTCCATGATGCCAATGTTGTCAGTGGCCATTATGAACCACTACTGTACAGAAAAATGTCCATATGCAATATAGAAGGTCCTCGTATTTACTTTTTCATTATTTGCAAATACTTTCAATCACAATGGAAACGGATTTTGCATGGCATATATTGCCATGGTTTATAGATGGCAACAAATGTTGTGTCTAGTTGTGGAGATAGTCTGTTCAATGCAATTTGTTGTTTGGTGGCAGCGGAGTTTGATGTTCAGTCGTTGTGGATTTACAATGTACAGTCCTTTTGCAATGCAATTATAGGCAGCATCCAACAAGCTTTTAGGTTCTTGCATCACCACTATGAGGCCCGTCCAAACAGAGCCTTATAAAACATAAATTTAAATATAGAATTCCATCATAATTTATTTATTGTTCTCTATTCAGCATAATAACAATTCATTGTTTAGCAGAATTTAAAAATGAGAAGCATGATAATGAATAACATATTAATCATAATAAAAAAGTGAACAACATAACAATAATGAACACAACATAATAATGATAATAAATACCTCAAACTGATGTTGTTCTCCAACTCTGCCCAAGCGGAAGCTCCACCCAAAACTGACTAACCTCCCAGCCAGCTAGGAGCAGCCTATTTGGCTCCCTAGCCCTAGGATTCCTTACAGTTTCCTGGCCCCCGAGCCCAAAATTCCCAGCAACAAGTGCCCCCTGTGAAATTCCTCAAGCAAGCTCCTCAAACAAGCTGCCAGTAAAACCAGAAATATAGATGCAGTCCAAAACTATTTTTCCCTCCACCTTCTCCCTCTATCTTTTAAATATTCTCAAACCAAAATAAAAATGAGATCTTCTTCCAAGTCCTCCCCTCCTCTCTTATCCTCCTCTCTCAAGCCCCCCTCATTAATCCCCCAACAACCTTATCCCCTCATTGATTCCTCAATTACCTTATCTCCCCATTAATCCCTCAACTATCTTATCTCTCCCATTCATTACTTCATCTACCAATGTTAATAATATTATAATAAAATCTTCATAAATTTATTTTAATAATTAATTAAATTAATATTAATTATTCAAGATAATTACATAATTAATTAGGGTTGTTACATTCACCCACCCTTCAAGAAATTTTGTCCCGAAGTTAGAGTAATTTACAATACAAAGGTAAAGACACATGGTTCATACCCCGCATCAAATACACAACATTATCAATAAGCAACAAAACTTATAGATACTAGTGTACATGTGCAAGAAATGCATGTGTAACTAGCACATACAAGGCTCGTGTATGTACTAATGATGATAACTATCACCTCTATAGTAATTCTTGTATGAATCCAATCCAATCAACAAGATTATTCATTTTATAAAAGATAATAATCCCATTAAATGTTTTCAAAATCCTTTAATTACAATAATCTAGCTCAACAACGTTTATTTAGACAATTGTAGTTCAGTTAAGTAATTATGAATATTCATATATACATATTTTCTTTTCAGAAGGGAAAACAATAAATTCCACCATAAGGTAAATCTCCATACACTCTCCACTATTTCTATTCATCCTTCCTCCCTAACTTACTTCCATCTTCCATTCCTATCCTTCCTCTGCTGGACTATCTTGGAGCACCAACTATATTGACCTAACTCCAAATAGAACCCGTAAGTGGAAGTGTCACTATCTTGACCAAGATTCCCCAGCAGGCAACTGACAGTCATCATCACACGTCTAGGGGAGCGTGAGATAACACCGTCCTCCCATGACTCTAGATTTCAGAGGATACACAGTGGGAAATGACTCCAGCCGTCCTAATAGGACCAGGGTCCATTCCCTACAATGGAATATACAGTAGCACCGTGTTGCTGGGAATTTTGTTATCGTTTATTCAATTTTTGGGCAGTCTCACCACCTAAAAACCTGCACTAGTCCATATATCATAACAATGCATTTGTACCAATATAATTTCACATACAAAGATTCATACCATATTGTTTCTCAGTCGGTGGTCATGACATCCACTCTTATTACCATTACCCCTTGGCTATTTCAAATCCCATTGACCTGCAAATTAGTCTATAACACAAACTCATACATATCTATGCATTATCATCATGTAATTGCATACAACCATAATCTCAATTTGGTATCCATGTACCAACAACTTTAATATCAAATTTTTCAAGTTAGAATAGATCTCATAATATCCATTATAATTCAAATAACGTCACTCATTCATAGAATCTTCATTTACATAGTAGATTGCATCATATCCATCATCATTCAAATAACATTTAAACATTCATAGAATTTACATTCACATAATAGATCGCATCATATCCATCATCATTCAAATAACATTTAAACATTCATAGAATTTTACATTCACATAATATATCGCATCCTATCCATCATCATTCAAATAACGTTTAAACATTCATAAAGGTTCCTACGTCTTAAAATTTCAAGTGTATCATTAATAGTTTCACTGTGAATATAAAATAAAGGGTGATTAGGCCTTAAGTAATTCTCGCTATCTAAGTCAAAAGGTGGCATTACATACACCCACCTTTCAAAACAAAACTTCTTCCCGAAGATATGGTCATTCTCAATATAAGGAAAATTTCATGACACAACTTATGTGTGTCATCTATGATAGAAAACCCTATTCTATATTGGTCCCATTGTACCTTCACTGATTAAAACATGTTGAGGCTATTAATATATTTATTACAACTACCCCTATTTAGTAAGCACCTTACCGTGTCTTGACTCTATTTTATTGTCACTTTTAATTTAATTAATGATAATACACACTTTTGTTATAGATTTATTCTTCCTAAGTTCCATATATGACCCCCATATATAAAGTATAGTCTATTTGTTTGTTCACTAGCTAGAACGTTAACTCATCATCAGTTCTCTAGTTAAGTGAATCTTATATTGAGTTCGATATAAACTTCCTTAAGTCATACATACAATTATGCTTGAGATATATTGATAATTAAAGACACGCATTTGTCGACTTTGATCATCACTCTAGCTTGATAACACATATTCCATCACTCATGAGATTGACACACCAAAATTTTCCCTGCTTACAAGCATTGACTAAGATACTACTAATTGATGGTCATGTGATGTAGTTACTTCACGGTTTTCTTTTTTTTTCCATTGTCCTCAATATCTCTCTTTTCTTTAAGTTATATAAATTATATCTCAAACAAGTTAATTGTCTAGTATAGGATTATCTTCATCACGATCAAGGAAAATCTTGCTTTCTATCATCAATTCACTATTACAAACATGCCTATACATAAAGAGCACTGTGTTGACACATGGGTTAGTGAACATTTTATATAAATAATAAATTTACTACAAGATTTCATTCCAAAATATTTAGTCATTTGTCCTTGACGTCTTCTCTTCTCAGCATTGTACTTCTTATGTCTCAAAATTATAACCTCTATACCTACATAGTACTTACCAACTTTGGTGAATAGCTCTTTTCTTGTACATTTCTAGCACTTTCAAGTTCTTTATCCTACCATGAAAGACATTTTTAACAATGGGAAGCATGTGTTCATCATTCCTCATATAGATTTATTTATTTACTTATTTATTTTCAAACAGAGTTTCTTCATAGGGAAAAATCCTTGTTAGTGAACAAGTAGTTGCTAGAACAATTAATGCATTTCAAGGTGTGTCCTCCCATTTAGATAACTCACCCCTTGTACAACGGACTCGCACATAGTGACTAATAGAACCCAGTTGATATACCATGCCACACCTTATGACATAATAAAACGCCTTTTCATGATACTTCACTTATCATTCTAACTCAAGTTTTAAATTCACAACATAGGCTCACATACAATATCCATTTGAATGTTCATTAGAATGTGGAACTAAACATAAGCACCCACTATAGTCTTATGTTGTGAATATCAACATACTAACCTAGGTAATGATTAAGTACAATGCACAACTTCCTCCTTCACACTACACTCTCTCTAGGCTCAAGACTCTTTCCCACTCACTCCTAAGTATAAAAGCAACCCAAGTGCATAAGATACAATCCTAAGCTATCAAAACCTTCAATAGAACACCACACCAATTTATCCATTAACTAAGTAATATTTTACTAGCCAATGGTAAATTGCTACATGACCTTCCCTCTACTGAGAATAAGTCTCACCAGAAAGGTCATAAAATTAATCTAGATATTCACACACACAAGACATAGTATACACAATAATTAAGAGTAGAACACATCATTAGTTGTTTCTGATAATCATAATTATTATGGAGACCATAACATTCATTGACCTCCCCATGAAGACCACCACTTTTTGCCTCACAAGTTGTCATTATCTTTTTTGCAATGATGATACATCCTTCACTCTTAGGAATGTTGAGATTGGTTACTTTAGATGATTCTAACCAAGCCCTCGCATCCACTTGCATAGTGTCCTTTACCACTTATACAAATTCATACGCATGCCTATGATTTCACTTGAAACTAGGTTCATTCATTGCCTCCCCCTTACTCATTAAGTGGAGGATGACCCCTAAGCTATACATCATCCACGTTTCGTGTGTCAAATTTTATTTTATTTTGGCCTACAAGATTTATTTCACTACTCCACACCAAACCTTAAAACATGTCAAGTTGGACTAGAATGGCTAAAACAAGTTTAATTATAATGTGAAAATCAAGTTCTTCATTCTCCACTCTAGGAATTCAATTCCACAGCCAAGCTTGTAGAGGTTATATAACACTACACTTACATTCCTTCTCATGCTCACAACACCATACACCACAACTTAAGTTATAAGTTTATAATTTGAATATAAATAACACATTTCATTTACCCTAATTTAAAACCACTTATTAATTTACTCAACTTATACAATATAAGTATTGTTTGATATATTTATACATCATTATTACCTCTTTTTATTATTGTGAACACACACACACACACACACACACACACACACACATATATATATATATATATATATATATATATATTATATAGAAAATTTTATTTCAAATATAAAATTGTTTAATATTATCATGGTCATGAATACCACAACTTTTCTTATTCTTCTTTAATTTTTGTTTTTTGTTTTTTTCATCATTTATTAATTTTAAAAATCTCTTTTTACAAACAAATTTAGCTTTACTATCTATATCTATAATTGTTGAATTCATCTTAATACTTTTCCAATCCTCTAAGCTTTTAAAACATCTTTTTCATCTAGTTTCCATGAAAATGATGCACTAAGCTTTTATAACTTTTAAAGAAAACTTACTATCAAAATAAATAAATAAATTGAATTTCCAAATTTATAATTGTCCATGTACATATGGACAACAACGCTCCAAAAAAATTGTAACGAATTATGTGTGCATTGTTTATTTTTAAACATCTTATCCTTTTTAACAACAATATGTGTGTATTGTTTATTTTTAAACAATATGTCAATATCGGTGTCAAACAACATTAGCAATTTATTTTCTAAATACAATAAAACCCATGCATTGCATTGCTCATATAATGAGCTTTTCAATTCCAAAATAAGAAATATTTTATAATTAATTGAAATTCAATAAAAAAAAACAATTAAAATGAAATGAATATGAGATTACTTTTATTTCATGGTTGCATATATACATTGTTATCTTCAGGTTTAGATTATCATATAAATTGTGTAAATAGTTAACTAAAATCTATTTCACTAAAATTTAGAGGCGAAGATAATAACAAAATGAGTGTAAAAGATATGATGATGTTATAATAAAATCATTTTTCTTATTTTATTTTATTCTTGGTAGAAAGTACGATGGTGGGTGTAGCATGGATATTCTTAGAGAATTCAAGATATAAGAATTGTTGAGGCACATGTACATGTGCTAGGATTCGATGTGATACAGGTCTAAAGCTTAATGGGAGTAGTAAGAAGGGTCAAGATAAATAGTTTCAAGCTTTTGTTAGACAATTTTCTTGGGTTGTCAATAGATTAGGTATATATTCATGTTAGAGTATACATTAAGTAATAGGTAGAGTTCACGTTAAGTAATAGAGTCTACGTGTTGCACTACACAATGGTTGAATGGTCAATAATTTAAGAGAGTAGGTAGACCGATGCCTAAATCTATTCATAGGCTTAGAATGACATCTTGTAATGGAGGCACCAGATTAATTATTAAGGATTTAATTTAGAGATGAGGTTGGTCCTCCACCAACTTTCTCCATCAAAATTGTTTTTCTACACATGACTTTATGAAGTTTCAGAGGGACGTAACCCATTTGAGCATACGATAGAAATGTTTATGACTCGACATCATCCTTCTTAACAGGTCTAGTCTAAGTGATGGGATAGTTGGCATGTATACAAGATGGCCTTATCAAGGATGACTCGTACTAATTTATTAGGTGAGGTTTAGATTTTGTAAATCTGTATTGCATTCAAGGACAGATCAATTGAAATTTGGGAAATCCAAAGAAGACGACCCCAAGCCTTTTATCTTACAGTTTTATATTTAATTTGTATATGTTGTTAGACCTAGGGAACTGAATATGCATTGGTAACCGTCCTATTTGGTGCCTGGTGGTGATAGGTGGAATTATCATTTTAAGTGGGAAAATCACTAGATAAGCCTTGCCATTTCTCATTGTTCTGTCCACTCCCCATTAATGAAGGGGATTATTTAAAGACAACTAACACACAAGAACGTAAGGTTGTTGATCAATAGTAATACCAGTTCCAACATCCATCCCTATAATACTACCACACATGCACATGGGATGATTTAAGTGAAGTAAATGCACCTTTAAGGCTACCCCATCACATATATGCGGATTCCCACGAAAAGGTTCCCATAATCATTCCTAATGAGATTCAAACCGATGATGCATTCTCCTGCAATGCTGAGTAAATGCGGGAATATGTTGAGGAAGAAGTTGGCAAGGAAGTCGACGTCGACAACCGGTGGAGTGAAGAAACCTCATAGATTCAGGCCTGATACTATTTCCCTCCATGAGATTCAAAATTACCAGAAGAGTATCGACCTGCTGATAAGAAAGATTCCATTTCAACGTCTGGTGAGGGAGATCGCATAGGACTTCAAGATGGATTTGAGGTTCCAGTCATTGCATTGCAAGAAGTCGTGGAGGCATATCTGGTTGGGCTCTTTGAGGAAACCAACTTGTGTTCCATCCACTTCAAGAGGGTTACCATTATGCCCAAAGACATCCAACTCACTCATCACATCCGGGGTGAGAGGGTATAAGCAAAAAAAATTGCTCAGTTTTGCGATTTTACTTATAAAAAAAATAGCTCCCTTCGGACACCTCTTAGAGTTGTCAAAAACCTTCGTGCATGTGTCGATTGTCACAATTCTATCAAATTCATATCTAAAATAGTTGGAAGAGAAATAGTTATAAGGGATGTGAACCGCTTACATCATTTCAAAAATGGGAATAGTTTTTGTAGGGATTATTGGTGATGTTGAAGCCATAATTATGGTTGGCAATTTTGTGTTTTATAAAGTTTGTAGAAATGAGTTGAAATTTATAACCACGCTACCCATACAAAACTGATGGGACAATCGCCATGGGGACCAGAATAGAGGACTTACGGGCCCGATGTGTCTAGTTTGTAACAGGGTGAAAACCATTTGATCGGTAATAACCATGACCATTTATCTGAACGACAATCTGAAGTACATTTTATTGCACCCAGTTGGAATTTATATGGAAAAGGATTGGAAAAGAGATTGTTAGTACGTTTTGCACAACAACAATTGGGCATCAGGAGCTCCCAAGACCCCTAGAATCGATTTCCATGCTTGTAGCAAGGAATGGGAGAGAAAGTGCACAGATTGCTCTACGTCCAAAAGTTTCTTGGGTTGGCAATGGCAATGCAAAAAATTTGCAAGTTCATTTTTTGGATTTATGTTCTAGTTATGGCCAGAGGCTTGAAGTTGGGAGATATTTGACTTTAAGATGTGTGGTACCAATTCTTGGAGTTCCTTATGCGCTTGTCCCAGTGAGCTTACCCAATGCACGGATTAGCTTGCTTCCTGGGAAGATCTCTTTTCCAAAAATTTTAGAGTTTCTTAACCCATCTGAACTATCTTCTACAAATAAATCTTAGCAATACTATGTTTTGATTTCGAGATGTCATTGAAATATTGATTTTTTTCGTTTTTTTTTTTTTTTAAGGTGGTTCCAGATGAAGATTAAGACTGCATATGAAGATTTTTTAATAACTGTGTTTCTGACTTAGGATGTGTTCTTATTGTCTTCAAAGAAACTTTTTCTTTGTGGGTTTCAGTGGATGTTCCTTTTGTACAACATCCTGGGTTGTATGAGGGGGGAAATTTTCATCATCGGTGTGAAGGCTAATGCAGACTCTAAAGTGGAAGAGGTAAGTGACATCGACAAACATGAAGTTAGAAGAGACTTGGAGGAGAGTCTCTCTATAGCTAAGTCTTTACATCAAAAACCACAGCATGATATGTTATAAAGACTAAGAGAAATCACTGCCTCCTTCAAGCACCATTGCTTTCATCTTCCAGTGAAAATGGTAGCATGGACATGGACGGGGACAGTTGGGAAGCTTCTGGGATACGTGTGAAACTCAACATTACTGTTGGGGACTTTGTCCTGCCAGCGACTCCCTATCTGCCTATTGTCTTTTGTGTATCTTTTTATATTTGATAAATACCACTACCAGCTATTTTCTTTATTCTGGTTTCATGTGAGTGTTCGCTTGTGGGGTTCTGCAAGAATTCTAATTTTATATGCGATGTTCATCTAAATTGTAAACAGAGTTCCTGTTGGTTCTCCAGATCAGAGAGATGAAAGCCTTTAGTGTGTCCATAGTCCAGACTCTAGACATGATAAATAAATATTTTCAACCCAAATTGAACCCAAATTCGATTGCACATGAAAAAGACAAAATCCCAATGTTGTGGGTGGTCAAGCCCAGGTTTCAGTTTTGAAACCAGACTCTGATACCATATGCAAGGCCTATCCAAACAGATCCTTATAAAACATAAATTTAAATATAGAAATTCTATCATAATTTCTTTATTGTTCTCTATTCAACATAATAACAATTCATTGTTCAACAGAATTTTAAAATGAGCAACATGATAATGAATAACATATTCGGCATAGTAAAAAAATGAACAACATAACAATAATGAACACATCATAATAATGATAATAAATACCTCAAACTGATGTTGTTCTCCAACTCTACCCAAGTTGAAGCTCTGCCCAAAACTGACTAACCTCCCAGCTAGCTAGGAACAGCCTTTTCAGCTCCCTAGCCCCAGGATTCCTTCTGGTTTCCTGCCCCCCCAGCCCAAAATTCCCAGCAATAGGTGCCCCCTATGAAATTCCTCAAGCAAGCTCCTCAAGCAAGCTGCCAGTAAAACCAGAAATACAGATGCAGTCCAAAACTATTTTTCCCTCCACCTTCTCCCTCTATCTTTCAAAAATTATCAAACCAAAATAAAAATGAGATCCTCTTCCAAGTCCTCCCCTCCTCTCTTATCCTCCTCTCTCAAGTCCCCCTCATTAATCCCCCAACAACCTTATCCCCCCATTAATTCCTCAACTACCTTATCTCTCCATTAATCCCTCAACTACCTTATCTCTCCCATTCATTACTTCATCTACCAATGTTAATAATATTATAATAAAATATTCATAAATTCATTTTAATAATTAATTAAATTAATATTAATTATTCAAGATAATTGCATAATTAATTAGGGTTGTTACAAACACCTTTGTCCATATATCGTAGAAAATATGTTGGCAGTTGGAAGTTGGCAGGAATACCTTGTGAACATGGCGCTTCCATATGAAAAAGGGAATATGGAGGGTTGCAAATTCTGTTTGCAATGGTTGTCTATGATATTCAGGGTGAATATCCAGGTCTGGTCGCCCTTACCAGATGGCACTGTCCATTCTTGAGTTACTAATTCAAATTACAATCGAACAATTGACATCCTCTTGTTGAAAACAGATACAACACATATTCATTATGAACCTTTGCTTGGACATATCGGTAGTTCAGGGTTGACTGTCCATGCCACCCAAACGACATCGAATATGCATATGCGTGGAATGCTTTTTAGTGAAAATGAGACTCCTCTTAGTTGCGATATGGGTAGACAGGGCTTGAACAAAAAAAACATGTGTAAAATTCATGACATTTGTGATGAGTCCATAGAGGGATTAAACAAAAAACATAGAGTAAGTTACCACAATTTGAAAAAAATTATTCGTCAAATTCGTCTGACTTGTGATAAGGCCATAGAGGCCTTGAACAAAAAACATAAAGTAGTTTCTCAGAAACTGAGTGTGAGTGAAATTCATCCCAGTTGCCACCATCTCATCCTTCCCTTGGGAAAGAAATGTAGAGTAAGTTACCACAACCTAAAAAAGGTCATGCACGAGAGAAAAAAAATGCATTGCTACACTTCCTTTTACAGAGAAACTCACATATCACAATGTAAAGAAATTTGTTTGTGCAGAACAAAACATAAACATGTGCGATCGCATATTCTAGAATGGTCATGCAACTGTCACATTTCATCGTCTACAAGAAACACCATGCAGTAGTAGCAATGAAAACCAGGAAACAATTTCTACCCATACTTCTCTGCGAAAGAAAAATGCAAGACAGACCTACATGAAACAATTGAAAGACACACCTTCCATTGCATGTGCAATTTCTGAACAATTGAATTTTTTCAAAAACAATAAGTCTTTCATGCCTGATTTGCAAAAAGAATACCTTCGCTTGACAATGCACGATAAACCATTTTCCAGTGGGAAAGTTTGTCTTCCATGAAAACAATCGCTTGAAAATGGAAAACTCCCACAGTTTGCAACCCTTGACCGAATAAGATGTAATACACCACTAGCAGATGTAAGTGCACTTACGAAACTTGAGAAGAGAATTGTGTTTTTGTGAATTGCATTTGCTCAAATCAGACCTTGGGGCTATAAACGAACTCATATGGGCTTAACATGATCAATTATTAATGTGCTTGTTCAGCTAGATGTTGTGAAAAAAGTGTTGTTGCAATTCATTAACAATACAATTACAATCGTTGTGGCTCTGAAAAGATGCTTGCGGTACAAAAATGCCTATCAGATAGGAAAAGTTCATGTGTATGTTGTTATGAAAGAATTAAAGGAATTATGTTCTAGGGCCCTATACAAAGCAGAGAACATTTGTATAAATGGAAACTGGAACAGTGTTCTCATAGAAGAACATGCAAACTCTGTAGACACTCTAAAAAATCCTAGTGATTTTGATACAAGTGATGAATCGGAGAATTAAACACCCGCTAAAACATTGGTGCATGGATTCATTGATTCACAGTGCATTTGTGACTTGCAAGACAAAATTATCGAAATTGCACCTATCGAGGGGCAACATCCACTTGGAATATTCAAGGACAAATTTGCCGAGGAAGTGAAATTTCCAACACTCTTCTATGGAGATCCACGTGGCACTGATATTACAGAACGATTCAGTTATCATAAAATAGTCTAATGGGAGCTGCTACATTCAAGTGGTTACTTCTCCTATCACATAACAAATTTGTTTTTCAAAACAATGCACATAATAATAGAGCAAGTTCTGTCCTACATGTGGGTCCGAATAAGAAAAGGTTAGTTACAAGGAAGAAAGTTGTTGGACAAGGATGTGAAGTACAAAGTAAACTTAGAAAAAATTCTGAAATCTGATATTGGATACATAGATTTCAAAAACATCTGCACCTCTCCTAACTATTTGTAACAAAACAAAAAAAAAAAAAATTGCAATGATCCGGCAATTGGGCTCGCCAACATTTTTATTCACATTTACAAGTGTAGAGCATTGTTGGGATCCATTGGTGGTTGTTGTATCTGACCTTCATAGGAACAAGAAACGTAAAAAAGAAACCGATACACTGGAAAATAACAACATTGACTACCTCATAAGAAAAGACCAGGTGACATGTATTCACTACTATAGACACAGAATAAATGCTTTGAGGCAATTGATATGCCATCATGAAACATTTTTCGGAAAAATTTCAAACTACTTTTTTATGACTGACTTCTAGAATAGTGGAAATGAACATGACCACGCATTGTTGTGGATAGAGGGTGCATCAGTCTATGGAGCTAATAACAATTCAGAGATCGAACAATTTTGGGATAAATACATAACATGCAACACAGATCATTTGGATCCAGAACTTGTGAAAGTCCATAGACATTACCATACAAGAAGTTGTAGAAAATGAAAAAACTCACATTGTAGATACAATTTTCCCATGCCGCCAATGAGAGCTACAAGAATCATAGACCCATTTAGTTTACAGGACAATGTTGTTGTTAAGAAATCTAAATCCTTGTTTTCATTTCCAAAACAAGGAGGATTTGATGAAATGATGAGCTTTGATGCCTTCTTGACACATGTAAATATATCAGAAGATGAGTACATCCAAGCCATACAATGTACACTTAGGCAACCAACACTTTTCCTTAAACGAAAAATCTCCCATATTTGGAACAACAGTTTCTCCAAGGACATGTGAGTTATGTGGAAAGCAAATATATATGCGCAGTACGTGTTGAATGCATATGTTGCAACATCGTATTGTACCTCATATATGATGAAGATTGAAAAATCTATGACAAGTGCATTTAGAAGAATACGCAAAGAACATGAAAGAAGTCATATTGGTGCCATACAAATGATACACACACTTGGAAATACATTGCTTAATATTCAACAATTGTCTGCTCAACAAGAAGTTCACATTGCACTTTCCTTGCCCCTCACTTGTAGTTCAAGAAAATGTGTCTTCATAAACACATTTCCACTTGAAAAACACACATTTGTGCTTAAACCACCGGTTTTTATACAACAAGAGCCTGACAATTCAGAGGATGTGGTATGTTACTCTATTATTGATTATTACCTCTAGCTTCCATCTCCTATTAGGCATATCTTCTTAGCATAATTCATATTTCATTACAAAAAAAATGGTGCACCCATATCAAAAAGAAAAAAACCCTCTGTGATACGGTTTGCCAAATACAATAAACATTATGACTATGAAAACTATTGTAGAGAAAAATTGTTGTTGTACATTCTGTTCGATGAAAATGAAGAGACATTAATACATAACTTCTCTACATGGGAGGCTACGTATGTTGTGTCTGAGACTATAGTGCACATCAATGAAGCTAGATTTACCTACAATGTTAATCCAACATGAGGCGATCTAGAAGTTGCACTTAATGACCTAGAAAACCTCGGCAATCATGATGAGACATTCAGAAACCCAAAAACAACCAGAACTCTTTTCGAGTCCTATGACTTACAAGTGGAGTTGCCTCTTCCTCCAATGGATGGAAGTGAAAAACATATCAACCTTGGTTTTCAAGTTACAAAACATCCTTTCCTAATTTAAAATAATGAATACCACAGAATAAGATGTCTGTTGAATCATGAAAAACAAACAATTCTAAAGGACATTACTATTAAAAAACGCTTGAACATGAACAGTCATGTGCACGTGTTCCTTACAGGCAGAGTAGGAATAGGGAAGACATTCACAGCGAAACATTGTTCCAAATGATTATACGAATCTATGATTCAAACAATTCCTCTAATCCTATGAAACCAAAGGGCCTAATAGTTGCATACACAGGAAAAGTTGCATACAATGTTGGTGGAACAACAATCCACTCTGCATTTTTAATGCCTTTTAACAAGTCACAGTTTCTTCCACTTAACAAGGAAATGCTGGATACATTATCTAATCTTTATGAGGAACTCCAACTTGTCTTTATAGATGAAGCATCTTTGATTGGGAGTCGGTTCTTGTATTCCATTGACAACCGACTAAGAAGCATAAAACATGTGCAAACAAAATACTTTGGAAACATTGACTTGATATTATGTGGGGATCTTTACTAGGAACAACCCATCCAATATTCTTTGATATTTGAACAATCTACCGTTAACATGGAAACAATCACCTATAACTTTTGGAGAGACAATATTAAATGTTTTGAGTTTCATACTACAATGCACCAGACAGATGAAACATTCATTGCAATTCTGAATAAAATGTGTACAAACAACCAAATATATGATGACTTGACCTATATCAATTTGAGGTGCTTACGGCCTGCACCGACAGACCCAACGTTCCCTTACCTGTTCTACAGAAAGAAGCATGTTGAAACGCATAACAGCCACATGTTGTCCCTCATGCCTGGCGATGATATCATCATCAATTCGATTGACCTGGAAGAAGACAACCATGGAAATGTGCCATGTCATGAACATTCAGTCACTTTAACTTTGTAGCTTGTCCTCAAATTAGAAATGATGGTTGAAATATATGCCTGTAACTATGATTCACAGGATGGCTTAGTGAATGGTGCAGATGGGATACTCAAAGGCTATACGAAGACAAAAAAAGTGGATGTCTTTTGGATTAAGTTCCATGAACTGCATATAAGCAAGCGATAAGAAAGAAAGTTGTCTTATTTATATAATTCAAACACTGGAATTGATTGGACACCTATTTTGTGAATATCGAAGCCAATATTGACATTAGCAAAGATAGGTCGACTGAATATTCGAAAATAGTTTCTGATTAAACTTGCATGTGCATGTACACTCCACATATCAAAAGGACTAACACTTGATAATGTTGCATTTCAGCCTACTGGAATTCGGATACATGGACTTATATACACAACACTATCCCATGTCAGAAGCATATACTCCTTGTATTTACTAAGTCCTCTCACAAAAGATAACTTCAAAGTGAAACAAAAAGTTGATATTGAAATGGAACGACTCAAGACCACCGCAAAATGGCAACTGCATTATGATTACCAATCCATACAAACAAATTCATCTATATCAATTCTCTCGTTTAACACCCGCAACTTAAATGCACACAAGGATGATATACTAAATGACTATGATATAATGCAATCTGATATTTTGTGCTTGCAGGGAACACACATGGCATTATGCATGCAGAACAAACAATTCCCAAATCACAATTGCATATCAAGTTACATTACACATGGGGTGATGATACTGGTGAAAAAACATGTACCAATTTTGGACCATATACATATCGAAGAAAATAATGTTGAACTGGTGCTTGAAAATTTTTTTTCCCATGAAACAGAAGTTGCAATAATGAATCTGTATGATGCTCTCCATTCAACATTCTCCAACATAGTGCATGTTTTTTCCAATGCATTGGGCCATTTCCATCTGAACGGACCCATTGTATGTGTAGGAGACTTGAATATTGACATGCTACAAAATACTGGCAGAACCAAAGAATTGGAAAACTACATGTACAAATACAGTCTCTGCTTTCTTTTGAACAACACAGGCCATCTGCAAAACGCACTTATTGACCATGTCTGGTCCAATGTGCCCATTCCTCAATATAGTATGTTTTTCTTAGACACATATTGGTCTGATCACGATACAATTGGTATTGCACTTGAATTATGATATATACATCAAACATATTGCAAACTCATATTTCTATGTTTCAAAGCATATTTGTATAGCTTGTTGCAAAAAAAAATCAAAAAAATAAAATAAATATTTATCCAGCTTCTTGGTTTTCCCTAATTTCTACACATATCGTTCTAGTGAGCATACAAACGGTGTTCTACTTGAATTATAAAATATACATTGTGAAAAATAAAAAAAGGTACATCCTTCCAAAAACTATTTGTGACTCTATTCATCTTATTCTATTTTTTTTGTATATGCACATAGTAGTTGTCTTTTTCTTAACATATGAACTTATGTTCATATCCCTTTTGTTTTTTACTTTTGTTGATAGAAACAGACAGAAAAACTAGACGGCACAAAGAAATCTTGCCTAGAGATGTAGACGAATCCATGTAAAGGTGCATTCTTTTTCTCCCCGTGTTCCATAGTAAATAGTTTTTAGTTTACTTTCTTTGTATTTGTCAAACTTGTTTCCAGCTATGTTTTTTTTTTTTTTATGCACCTAGAGGTCGCTACCCTGCACATCCGCCATCCAACAGAAATGCAATGTTGAGCCAGCCAGCCTGCAAGTCCACTTGTCAATTTGTATATCGCCCAACTATGAGTGCTATTTGCAGGACATAGAACATTAGAGGAACAATGTACATCTTGTAAGTGCGCAATCCAAATAAGTGGCTAAGTATGGAATAAGGGATCTATTCATATTTGGTATGTAGTGCTCATTTCTAGGAGCCCGCCAGCCCTGGAGTATGTCAATTTGTATATCGCGAAAATCACTAGAAGTAGAATGTTCAGCCGACCAGCTCGTAAATCCGCTTGTCAATTGACAAATGTTGAGCCGGCTAACCTGCAAATCCACTTGTCAATTTATTATCATAATCTATTTGTAAGGCACAGAACAATAGAGGCTTGTTTTTAACCCCGCCAGCCCGAGAAACTGCGATCTAGAAACTGTACATGGTCTATAAAATCTCAGCCACCCCGCAAGTCCACTTGTCAATTTGTATATCGTAGAACTATATGTGCTATTTGTTAAACATGGAACAATAGAGGCCTATTTTTTTACCCCTCCCGCCCGAGAACCTGCAAGTATGGAATGCGATATCGGTACGTGATATATAAAATCTCATGTCCATACTTTATAAAGGTACATATTTAGTTTTGCCTTGTTTCTACACACACTGATATGGTAACCACAGAGTTGGTCTTGCACATGAATTATGAAATATTCACTGGGATTTGGACGGAGCCCTTTGCTTTGATTAGGAAATTTTGAGCCTGCCAGCCCAAGAACCCGATTTCTATATGGCGAAAATCGGCCCAATGTATAGCCTGCAAGTCTACCATCCAAATACGTGGCTAATTATGGAATAAGGGATCTGTGCATATTTGGTATGTATTGCTCGTTTCTGGGAGCCTGCCAGCCTTGGAGTAGAATGTTGAGCTGGTCAACCTGCAAATCCACTTGTCAATTTATTATCATAAGCTATTTGTAACGAACTGAACAATATAGGCCCATTTTTTACCCCGACAACCTGATAACTCACGATCCAGAAACTGTGGATGGTCTATAAAATATCAACCACCCCGCAAGTCCACTTGTCAATTTGTATATCGCAGAACTATGTGTGATATTTGTAGAACACCGAACAATAGAGGCCTTTTTTTGAGCCTGCCTGTCTGAGAACCCGTGATCCTGAAAGTAGCCAAGTATGGAATGACATATCCGTACATGCTCTATAAAATCTCATGTCCATACTTTATGAAGGTACATTTTTAGTTTTGCCTCGTTTCTACACATACTAATCTGGTAACCACAGAGTTGGTGTTGCACATGAATTATGAAATATGCACTAGGAGTCGAACTGAACCCTTTGGTTTTCTTAGCTAAACAATTCTGACTCATGCAGTTTCAGCATTGGACACTCAATAGTTTCACCATGCACTTTCAAACTTGGCCATTCCTTCCTTGCTTTCTCTTCCCCGTGTGTGTCACCTTCGCACGTGTGCATAATAAGAAATACTTT